>JANIVW010000054.1:0-92055 GCA_030555995.1 Isabelozyma heimii
TCGCTCTAGGAATGCACCATCCACTTACACCCGAATTGGCCATAATATAGGCCAAGATATCATCTTCAATTCCCAACACGCTCTGGTTCGATATCAGCCCAGTTCTGGCCAATATTGCGTTCAAGAAATCAACCTCATTGGCACTTAAATTAGGTAAAGAAGTCTCTATTTTCTTTTTGTAATGACTCAATTCCTTCTCCGACAACTTCGTGGGTAGTTGGAAAAGAGCACTCAAATCAAATGGGTCCTTGGGGTGGGGTATCTGCACCCACGAATCACTGATGTCGCTCAGGTACACCACAGAGCTGGGTTTTGGGACAGGAGTTTCTTGGTGAGTAGAAGGGTACAGACCAACAGAAAGGGGTAAACTCATTGCAGAAGTGGAACCCTTAAGGGAGATATAATCGGGGACTTGTGTAAGTGACGCCTGAGAGTTGTTGGTCGAACTGAAGTCGTGGCCCACTCTCTTGACTCTTCTCTTGCCCGTCCTTAATGAGCTCGTGCTGTTCGACTGGAGCATTACCGGAGGGCAGTCATTCCAGCCCTCCATGAGGTCTCCTCTCTGGTATTTTGTCAATGTCATGGTTGGTTGGGGAAGAAGAGCCCTGAACAAAATCGTATCACCGTGTCCTTGAATTGGGTGTGAGATCAGGTGCACGGGTGCGGGCAAAGAATGATCGTGTCACGGATGTACGGAGTTAATGACTAAGAGCTAATGCTCTGTCTAGAAGTTCATCTATAGTGGGCCGGGCAGTAGGATCAAGTTTCAAACAGTCCTTTACGAGGGTAAGTAGCTCGTCCGAATAGCCTTTCTTGTCGGCCGGAAACGAATAATTTCCCTGGGAAATGGCTAAGTTCAAGTTTGCACCCTGGTCGATTTCCAATTTTTCAAACGGAGAAAAGTTGAAGCAGCAACAGTAAAGTAAGCATCCGAGGGACCAGATATCGGTCAGTTCAGTAATCTCGCTATTAGTGGCCACGTCAAGAAGTTCTGGGGCCCGGTACGGTAAAGTACAGTGTTCCAGAGCGAAGTCAGTGAGAGTCAATGCCTGTTGACGGGTTTTGATTGAATATCTGGCACGAGAGCAAGAACCAAGGTCGACCAAGACCGGGAGGCCTTCGGCTGACAACATCACATTTGCAGGTTTGATATCGCGATGAGCATACGGCACCAGTTCTTGTAGTTCGGTGCCGAAGGTACCCTGGTCTTCTTCGTCATCTGATACCGGGTTTAATAACAAATCATCTTCTTCATCGTCGTCTCTGGCCTCGCTTCGGCCCCCGCTTTTCTTGTACCGGTGCATTACTTTCAACCCCCTGCAGATACCCACGAAGATTCTCAAGACCTCTTCTTCCTTCATAATGTCGTTGTTGAGCACATTGTAGTTGATGATGTCCTGGAGCGATTTCTTGAAGTAGGGCATGAGAATATAGATTGTTTTCGAGCCATCGGCTTCATCAATTATTGCTTCATCGATGGCTTTGATAATGTACGGGGTTTGGGCATTGGCGAATCTATGGTAACTTTTCACTTCTTTCATGGCATTTTTGAAGCTATCATCGTTGGAACCGTACGGACATCGTATCGACTTCAAGGCATAGATCGAATTGGCATTGGATTTGTCCGAAACTAAGTAAACATACGAAAAGCCTCCTTCTCCAAGCAAACGAATGATCTTGTACTTGGAGCTATTAAACGTAAGATAGGGCGTAGCAAGATCAGGGAAGCACGGCAAGCATTTGGTGATAAGACTGAGAACTGCGTCCATGGTGATGTTGGCGTTGGTTTTGGCGGTGGTGGTGGTGGTGATGGTGGTGCTAGTGATGAGGCTGATGCTGGTTTTGAAGATGGCAGAGCGATTCGCACCAGATTTTGAGTTTTCTATCGGACAATTTGTTTAGACAAAAATACGAGCTCCATTCTCTTTATACGCCTACAACCAAGTATATATTCAAGTGGAAGCTGTTGATGATGAGTGCTGAAGCGTCTGGTACGAGTGCTGAAGCGTCTGGTACGAGTGCGAGTGCCACTCCTATGGAAATTGATGTCAGTAGAACACAACATTATGACAATGAAGTAGTTCAGAAACTAACGAAGATTGAACTTTTACCAGAACTATTCAGTTTGTTACACTCGCTTCAACAGGGAGAATTACAAGCAAAGGATTTTGATAACAACATTGGGGTCATAAGACAAAAGTTGTCGAATATACGGCAGATTTTGCTGGAAGTTGAAGGCATTGAAGAGCCATTGAAGGAGAGAGAAGAGAGAATTGAGGTGTTGAGAGAAAGCAACGAGCGGAAATGGGGCGTTCTAGAGGAACTTAGGGCAAGAATCAGCAAAGGTGAAGCAACAGGAGTTGAGTAGTGGCCAGTTTGGCGGTAATGGGTCTATTTGGGGCCAGTTTGGAGAGTAATGGCGGGCATGGGCCGGGAATGAGTCCAGTTTGAAGGGGAAGCCGAACGGTGATACCACTGATCATCGGCAGATGCCACTTCATGGGCTCATTTTGGGCCACTCCGTGGACCCGTTTTGGCCCGTCGCGGCCGTTTGCGCGCCTGGCACTTTTTTCTTCCACTCTTTTTTCACTCGCGCGTTTTATCAACAAAACTCATCACTTTTCACATTCTCTTACATCTCTCTTCTTCCCTCCATCCTCCCAATGTCAGCTTTCGACTACAGCCAATGGTCCTATCCCAACCTCTCCACGGTGTCGCACTACCCGGCGCTCACCGTGGGTATCTCGCTTTTCACGTTCGCGCTCTTGCTCGTTGATTTGGGAACCGGCCATTCCCTCGCCCACAAGTTCTCCCTCTTCCCACTAGCCCCGATCAAGTTCGACTTGAACAGAATCTCGTTCTACCTATTATTCCACCAAGGACTAATCCACTGGGCGCTCAATGTCGCCGGGCTATTTACCCCGTTATCGATATTCGAAAAAACCCACGGTACCGTCTACACCGGCATCACCCTCAACTTGTTGGCCGTGACTGCGGCTCTCCAGTATTCGTTGGTGGGGTTGTTGCTTTTCCCTCATACTCACGTCATTGGGTTATCAGGAGTGGTTTTCTCGTTTTTCTCGTTTTTCGCCTATAAAGAACATCAATTAAAGCCTGTTATCTACACCTTCAAGCTACAAGGCAGAGAATACTCGATTCCCACCCTTTATTCGCCCTTTGTTGCTCTTTTGGTGACATTGATAATTTTGCCCGGCTCCTCGTTCTTCGGCCACCTAGCCGGTATCTCATCAGGCTATCTTTTGGCAATGGATAAACTCAAAATCTTGTATCCTCCTTCAAAGGTGATTCTTTGGATCGAAAACAAACTCGCCGGACCTATAGGCCTTTTGGATGGAGTCGTGGTCTACTACAAAGAACAAGATTCAGTCGACGCCAGAGGTATTTCTTACACTCCAATTCTTACCCAGGACGAAGAGTCTGGCAGTACCCAGCCATTTGTAGGTTCAGGCCATGTCCTCGGCCAATGATTTTGCTTTCGACTTAAGTTTTTGACATTTGGCTTGATCTGTTGTCATTTTTTCCCGTGCGACTTGTGGACCCTGGGCCCCTCTCTCGGGCCTATTAGAATCTCTGCTTTAATATACACCCAGTATGAACAGACTCTTCTAAGTGAATGTAGACTACTTCAAGGTGAGATCTGGCCCCTGTTTGGCATATAAATTGCCCCAGATTGAACATTCACCTTTATCCCAACTTTGTCCGGCCAAAACCAGTTGTCGTCTTTGGTGCCAAAATCACGCGCCCCAAATGGTTGTTTTTGTTTTTTTCGGTGCAAAAAAAAAAAAACTGGGGAACTTTTAACTTTCAACCTTAAGCCATTTACTTTCTTCTGTCCATTCGCTAGAATAGCTGTATTAATCAACCTTCATCGATTCAATCTATTGTATAAGAGCTCGCCAAGTAAACGTGTTGTACTAATTATTTACTGTAAATTCCTGGGGTATATGAAGTAAAGGAGAGATAAATATGGGGAATAAAGCAAACTATCCAGACAAACTAGGGATTGAGAATACGAAAAGAAAGAAGAAACGGAGGTTTAAGAAGAAACCTGCCCCGCAGAACAAGGTGGTGAACGAAATAAAACCAGAAGGGTCAGATGAGAAACAAGATCAAGTGACACCAGAACAAGAAACACCAGAACTAAAGTCAGCGTCTAACAGATCAGAAGGATCGGGCGAGAAACAAGATCAAGAGAGATCAGAACTAAATTCAGCGTCCACTAACTCAGAAGTAGACCATGAAGCAGAACGATCGGCCGAGAAACCAGAGACACCAGAACTGATAATAGCATTAAACGGACCAGATCCCATTCTCGATCCAGAAAGACCAGACGACAAACAATTAAGAGGGCCACAACCAATTCCAGCATTAAAATCATCAGAAGCAGCTCTTAAACCAAGAAAAAGCCAACCCTCAACTGTCAATAAGGTGTTGGTGACTCCACCGAAAATCACCGAGCTGGCTCCATTAAGCCCCCGTAAACAAACCATCATGAGGTACAAGAAGAACAACGAACACACCCTCATCAACGAAGCCAAGGGCAATCTCAAAAACAAACGTAGCACGGGACTATCCATAGTGGACGAAGACGATAAGTATTCCACTATTCTTGCTCAACAAAACATGGAAGGAAAAGCATCTTTGTTCAAGTACGAAAGCTCCAAAATTTCGGTGTTTCACGAGCAACTCAGTGATGATGCCAGCACCGTAGACTCCTCGGGAAGATTATTAAGCAACGGAGAATTCGAAATCTTTCAACTACACAATGGTGATGTCACATACTTATCCTGTGGAAGATCGTTCGTGTACCCATTATTGCCCAAGTTAAAACTACTCAGAATCGGCTTCAACCAGTTCATATTGCCCTTGGTGAACCCTGAGAGGTATTGGAAGATCTACATCAATACCGAGGACGAGGATATTATCCAACACTTGGAAAATACATTGAAGAGCGTAGTTCAATACCGGAACTTGGGCTTCAACCAGAGAGAACGGGCACCAGTCAATGGGAAGACCCATGAACCCATCAAAAACGATGAGAATTTACCCCCTAAAGTACCCATTCATGAACATATACCGGCACATGCATTGCTTGAAACGCCGGAGAAACGCAATGGAAGGCACTCGCAGAATTCAGATCTCTTGACCCCAGAAAAACCCCGACAGCACCTCAGTATGTTTGCTGATATTCCTGAATCACCTCCATCTGCACCGCTCTCTCCTCATCCCGTCATTGACCCAGAGTACTCGACTTTCGTGTTGTCGTCGCAAAACCCACAACTCGTTCCTGGCTGGTCGGTGAATCGTAAAAAATCGTTCAACTCGGTAACTAGTGCCATGGCCAGCTTGGATGTCAACAAATCCGCGAAACAAAGTAATGTAGTTGGAGTCCATGACTATAATCAAATTCTTCAAAATCTTCCAGACGAAAGAAATTATAAGTCAAACTCTTATGACTATAATCCTTCTAAACCTTATGATCATCACCATTCGAAGCCATATGACTACCATTCATCGAATCTTAATCCTCCTAGACTTCATCAGCCCAAGCCAACGAAATACTCACCAAACCTAGTCCAAGAGCCGCATTCAAAGCATAAATCTGACGCCAAATCGGATTCTTCCATGGACTCATTGTTAGATGAATATGAAGAAAACATCTCGATCAGTAAATCATACTCATTTTCGGTGGCCTCCAAACCTCCCTCCAGACCATTGTCGCTAATATCCGGCCGTAATCCTGCCAACTTCCACTACCAAAGAAGTGTAGATATTCTCAAAGACCTCGAGCAATCACTAGTTGATGACGACGACGATGGTGATGAAGACGAGGAGTTCGTGGATGGAGAAGAGTTCCCTACCACATCATTATCGGAGTATAATCGTCATAGAAAGTCGGGCTACAATCGGTCGAGGAGGTCATCCAATAGTGAACTCTACACTTCTGTGAGCAATTGGATGGAGCCCGGCAAAAAAGCACCCAGCATATCTAATGGTGGCTACAGGCCAGTTTCCAGATCAGGCCAAGATTTAAATCAAGCATATAAAAACATTTACAAGTCAATTACCCAGCGGAATTTATCCCAGTATCTTGAGCCAGAAGCAGAAGACGGAAATGCAAAATCCCGAAGTGAAGCGGCCAAGATCAAAGCATTGCAGAAACAAGCCAGACTGATAAGACAGCCGATTAAAATGGCATCTTCAAGTAATCTTCACCGTCAAAGTAGTTATGCTGGCAGCATAGTTCATGGGAACATAGGAGATCGTTCTCGATCAGGATCAATTTCTCGGTATAGTGAAATTTCACATTCGCGAAGCCGACCCGACCTCAAAGCAAGGGGAGTGGATGCAAAAGTTGACCTTAGATCGGGGGATATCTACCGCATGCTTAATGAGAAGAAGAAGGAACAACGAGGTGGACTTTCGAGACTCTTTGGATGGTGAAGTGATAGGGGACACTGTATAGACCATATTTATTAATATATATTCTTCATATAATCGACTACACTTGATATATCATGAATTGTTTATTAGTATGTACAAAAAACCATTAGACGGCCAGGAATGCTAGAGGTTAATGAGGATTTCCCCGGTTCCTTATAATGGAGGGGCCCCAGGAACTGGGTTACCATTAGCATCAATCAACCCATTTTGCATCAAGTGGACTTGTTTCGAGCCAGCACTTTCTAATTGAAGACCCAACCCCAATCTGGAGGTGTTCTTGAATTGATCGATTTCTCCCGAGAACAAGACCGAAGCTTGAGGAACAATTCTCTTTTCCAAGAAAGTAGCAATTTTCCCGTTGGAATCGATTTGACCTCTGAAGATAGCAGCACGGTATTCGTATTTGGCTCCGATGGTGGTTTGGCCTTCAACCACTGGTTTGTATCCAATAGCACCACCCAGTAATGGGTCAGTGATAGGGTTCATACCAGCAGATATTTGGGTTTCGATCCCTGCTTCGACTTTATCGGTAACTTTTCTCCAGAAAGAAGCAATGAGACTACCTTGAGAAGCCAAGACCTGGGTGGAAGCAACCCAGTCACCAGCATTATAACGAGCAAAGTACGACAATGAGGAATCTGGAGGAGTTTGGAAAGCTTGTTTAGAGTACATAGCTTCCAAACCAAGAGAGAATCTAGGAGTTAAGGATTGCAAGATGGAACCGGTAGCAACCCCGGTGAAGCATCCATCCAAGAAGGAAGGGTTCAACGATTTCAAGTTAATGGAGTAATCAGAGGCGACGTAGTCATGTTCCAATTGGCACATGAATGGTTGACCATTAGCGATTTGGACAGTTGCTTTGGAGATGTTGGCCTTGTTCCAGCCGTAGTTGACACGGCCACTGAAGGACAAGTCGTTATCAATATTACCTTGCAACAAGCCATTTTCATTGACGTAAACTGCACTGAAGGCGTATGGAGGTAAAGCTTGCGATCCAATAGATAAGGTGTGAGAGGTTTGGAAGTTCATGGAGAACATTTTGTTCAAGTCTGCTCTTAACCCGGTGAAGAACATCTGGTTGACGAACACATCACGGGACACTTCTTTGTTCAAGTTTTCGATGGTTCCGGGGTTAATCAAACCCAACGAGTTGCGGTGTTCAGAAATGATGGTGTAGACGTCGTTGATGTAGGAGAACACCGGGTTGGACGACCACAATCCATTTTGGATCTTAGTGGGCTGGTTGGTTCCAGGTAAGGTAGGAATGTTCAACTTGGAGATATCTCCCAAAGGAACTGGCGAAGACATGTTGGTGTGGACGTGGAGAGGTGGTGGAGAATTAGTGACCTGAGAGAGGACTGAAATATTTTTCACTTGGGGTTCGATTTTTTCGCCATTCTGGTGTACGGATGTATAGTGTGCACAAGTTAACGCTTCTTCAAAGTATATTTCAGCACGATGATGTAATGTGCTGCGGTACGGGTGTTCGGCCCCCATTGCTCCTCCGGCAGCACAGTCTCCTGATGAGCATGCGTCTGCCCACCAAACTCCGGCGATATCCCCATATAAACCCCTCCGTGCCCGTTTCTTGTATTCGTTACATCCGCATCACTCTTTCTATGACGTACCCGGTTATCAACGGTGTTTCGTGCCTCAATCTCGTGGCCCCCACCGAGTCGTTGCTCCATCAGGCAGCCAACTTCTACGTCAGCATACTAGGACTAGCCAAACATGAAAAGTCCACCGCCAACAACGTATTTTTGATTTCCCACAACAAGAAGACGGTGATTCACATCTCTGTGGACGCCAAGCAGGTGTCTTCGCAGGAAATTGACGACATAAAGTGCCAACTCTCCAACAACCTCAACATCAACGACTGGAGACTGTTGACGTCGTCAACCATCTTCAAAGTCGAGGACCTTAATGACTTGATCGGAACCCTCCAATCGTTCCAATTCCCGTGCCAGATCAACCCCAATGACTTGTACCCGAATGAGGTGTTCACCATTGACCCAATTGGCAACACTGTTGGGTTCACCACCCTGGCCAACGCATTGACGGTGGTTCCTCCCGTGGTCAAGTTGAACCCAGTCTACGACGCCAGCAGCAGTGCCATGTCGTCGTCGACATCCGCCGCCAGCCGCTACGACGTTTCTGCTCCCTCCACGCCGTTCCACAAGAAACGCAACATCGCCGTCATGACCTCCGGTGGAGATGCTCCCGGAATGAATGCCTGCGTGCGTGCCGTCGTCAGGGCCGCCATCTACCGTGGGTGCAAGGCGTTCGCGATCCGCGAGGGTTACGAGGGTTTGGTCCGTGGTGGGCCGGAGTACATCAAGGAGATGTCGTGGCAGGACGTCCGAGGCTATCTCAGCGAAGGTGGTACCAACATCGGTACTGCCCGGTGCATGGACTTCAAGCAGCGTGCGGGTCGATTAAAGGGTTGTAAGCACCTCATAGAGGCTGGTATCGATGCCCTTATTGTGTGTGGAGGAGACGGCTCTCTCACTGGAGCAGACTTGTTTCGGGCCGAATGGCCTTCATTGATCCAGGAGTTGCGGGACTCGCAAGCCATCACCCAGGATCAGTACGAAAACCACAAGCATTTGAACATCTGCGGTACCGTGGGCAGTATTGACAACGATATGGCCACCACTGATGCCACCATCGGGGCATACTCTTCTCTCGATCGAATCTGCCAGGCCATCGACTACATTGATGCCACCGCCAACTCGCACTCCCGTGCGTTCGTGGTCGAGGTCATGGGCCGGCACTGTGGATGGTTGGCGTTGATGGCCGGAATCGCTACCAGCGCCGACTATATTCTCATTCCAGAAAAGCCATCGTCGTCCCAGGGCTGGCACGACCAGATGTGTGAGATCGTAGCCCAGCACAGGGCCAATGGTAAGCGGAAAACCATCGTCATTGTTGCTGAGGGTGCCATTACCAGCGACTTGACCCCAATCTCCGCCAAAGATGTCAAGGACGTGCTCGTAGACCAGTTGGGCTTGGACACAAGAGTCACCACCTTGGGCCATGTGCAGCGAGGCGGAACTGCAGTGGCCTTCGACAGAGTGCTAGCCACAGTCCAGGGGGTTGAGGCCGTGAAAGCGGTGTTGGACTCCACTCCAGATAGTCCTTCGCCCTTGATTGGAATCGAAGAAAACAAAATCGTCCGTCTCTCATTGGTGGACGCTGTGAAGATCACCAAATCCGTGGCCACGGCCATCGAGAATAAGGACTTTGAAAAAGCAATGTCGCTCCGTGATACCGAATTCACTGAACATCTTCTGAACTTCATGGCCATGAACTCCGCCTGCCACAATGACCCCAGTTTGCCGGTGAAAAAACGTAAGAAAATCGCCATAATCAACGTCGGGGCCCCGGCCGGTGGTATGAACAGTGCCGTCTACTCTATGGCCACCTACTGTATGTCCAAGGGTCACACACCATATGCTATTCACAACGGGTTCTCAGGGTTGGCCCGTCATGAGTCCGTGCGGTCCATCAACTGGCTCGAAATCGAAAGCTGGAACTCTATTGGAGGCTCGGAAATCGGGACCAACAGAACTACTCCAAAGGACACCGATATCGGGTTGATTGCCTACTACTTCGAAAAATACCAGTTTGACGGATTAATTCTCGTAGGAGGGTTCGAGGCTTTCGTCTCCCTAGAACAATTGGAATGTGCTAGGGCAATGTATCCTTCGTTCCGGATCCCCATGGTGTTGATCCCAGCCACCATTTCCAATAACGTCCCCGGAACAGAGTACTCTTTGGGATCCGACACCTGTATGAACTCGTTGATGCAATACTGTGACGTCGTCAAACAATCTGCCTCTGCCACCAGAGACCGTACTTTCGTGGTCGAGGTGCAAGGTGGTAACTCCGGTTATATCGCCACCTATGCGGCCTTGATATGTGGAGCCCAGGCTTCGTACGTCCCTGAAGAAGGTATCCCATTGAACCAGTTGGAGGCCGACATCAACTCGCTCAAGGAATCCTTTGCTACCGAGCGCGGCTTGTCCAAGAGCGGGAAGTTGATTTTAAAGAGTACGAATGCCTCCAAAGTGCTAACCACCCAAGTTCTTGCAGATATCATCAAACAAGAATCTAAGGGCGAATTTGACGCCAAAACTGCCATACCAGGGCATGTTCAACAGGGTGGCTTACCTTCGCCAATCGATAGAACCAGGGCAGCCAGGTTTTCCGTCAAGGCTGTGCAGTTCATCGAAGAAGCGTCGGAAATCATCACTCCTCATAAGTACGACGCCGACTTCCAAGTCTACGACAAACACTTGACCTCCACTGCTGCGGTGTTGGGGGTCAAATCATCACACTTAAAATTCACCTCTATCAGAAGGTTGTATGATTACGAAACAGAATTGGGTAAGAGAATGCCCAAGAAGATTTCCTGGGCCAAAACCAGAGACATTGCTGATCAATTGGTGGGGAGAACCCGTCTCGCCAGGTCTTAAAAGTATGCTTCTTCTATATATATTTTGTTAATTGCATAAATGAGAAAGTTTTTTGACGTTTTTTTGCAGCAATTGCGCATGTCAGACGCAGTTTTGCGTTGCATGGTGCATATCTCCGATAACGGCCCGCTGCAAAACGGAAACGGGATTGTCATGAAAGATAGTGATCTAGACGGATCTCTGGTAAAACAGTTCTTTTGAAGTGTAGTCGGTATATGGATCACAAACCATCAAACCTGGCCGGAAATGGACGTAGACGGCTATGCCCTTGCTACGATGTCTTTTTTTCTTCTCTCTTTTCATACCAAAAACGATACTACCATGCATCTACTCTCTCCATATGACTGTAAGAGAGCATTAAGCAGATTCCATTTGACTGAATGGCACCGATTTTATCCATGCAGGGGTGGGGGGGGGGACACACGCAAAAGAACGCGAGGTAAAAATCAGATACAAAAATCAGGTGAAAAAACCCCAAGTTAAAAATCAGATACAAGAAAACAACCGATTCATCTGTTCATGGCATCGCACGAGGTACTAGGTTCCATCACCAGTCAAGGTGCAGGTATGTGAGAGAGACCCAAAGCAAGCCGCAATCACTAACAACCAGAAATCAAGCAACTAATAGAGGCATGTAATGAGGTCAATCAATTGAACGAATTGAAGAGCCGCATCGTTGCTATCGATCGAGCCATGTACGACGAAGGAGACAAAATCGCAACCTACGACCGTAAGAGGATTTTGGAGACTATTCACATGTTAATGAGGGAGGTGGATGCTCGAAATAACGTCATTAACAAAAAACAATTTGCGTTTAGGGGCGAACCCAGACCGCCCAAGCTGAATGTATCACAGCGACTAAACGAAGAGCTAAATCTCCCGAGTAATGCCCCTAAAAACGGCCTACATAACAGCTGTGCATTTTCGACCGTTATCAATCAAATCCTCACTCTCAGTAGCAACGCCAACCACCAGCATGTGCTTATCGCCGACATAGAAGATAGTGTCATTTACACCCAGCCGGATGTCGTCACTGCGTCAGTCCATATTCGTGGTGGGACACGGCTGATAGTTTCTATGACGTCCGAGGGACCGATTTTCATCCACGATCTTCACGATGTAGTGCTACTACTTCGATGTCACCAGTTGAGACTACACAACGTTCGGAACTCGGTGGTGATGGTGGAGGTCAGCAACAGCCGGATAGTGATCGAAAATAGCTCCGAGTTGGTCGTGGGGAGCTACCGAGACGAAGAGGTCAACGTGGACGACTTTAATTGGCCTACTCGCTCGAAGAATCAGCACTTCACACCCATGGAGCCAGTGCTAGCCGGAAAGATGAAGGAGTTGGCCGAGAATATAACAGATATGCGGCCGCAAAATGTCAGGGTGCATTTGCAGGACGTACGAGCCGCAGCAAACATCCCCACATTTGGATAAGATATAGAATAGAAATACCCCCCCTCTGTAATGTGTATTGAAAATGACACCCCCTCTGTAAGTGTATATGAAATGACACCCCCTCTGAAAAGTCTATTTTGTGAATTGGGTGTAGGCTCTCGGCGGTTATCCAGAAAAAGAAAAAGTACTATAAATACGTCACCCCCCGCATTTGAGTTTTTGATGGATGAACCGTTGTCTCCTTTTTCCGTGATCTACATTCCTGTTGTGTTTCCACTCTATCTGTGATTTCTATTTGTGATTTCCACTCTATTCGAGTTTTCCCTTCTTTTCAGTGATAGTTTCCATCTCTGATCTTGTCCAATCTTTGCTTCTACTTCTGCCATCTTTCAATATGCCTGACATGTATTCAGTTCTCCCCGACGCTCCGTTGGCCCCTCCAGAATCTCCGTACGTGTTTGACTTCTCCAAGTCAAAACTCTCACCAAACGAGGTTTTGGACAAGTACACCTGTTTCCCCGACGATTTAGTAAGTGACGCTATGCCAATTGCCGGTACCGAAACCCCAGGTTTCAGTCCTATCTACAGAAATAAGTGTTTCCCCCAGGGCACGAAACAAGCCCTTGCCGAAGAATTGAACACCTACCATAAGATCATCTCGAACTCGGTGGAGAATTACAGTGACAAGCCAATTTTCGCCTCGAGAAAGTACGATATTGACACCGGCAAGTTGGATGATTTCTACTCTCGTAAAACCTACGGAGAAATCGACCAAATGAAACGTGATTACGGGTCTGGTTTGTTATACTTGTTGAAAAACAATCAGTTCAAGCAATCACACAAATATGAAGCTCATAGAAAGATCGACAGCCATGAAAGCTCCTATCAAAACTTTGATAAGGACAACTACTCCTTCATCTTCACTCTTTATGCTTCTAACAGAGAGGAGTGGGTATTAAGTGACATGATGACATCGTCATTTTCCATCACCAATACCTCGTTGTACGACACTTTGGGAGAACAAAGTTCCAAGTACATTCTTGAATTGACCCAAAGTCCTGTCATTGCAACTTCGAAAAATCATCTCGAACAGTTGGTCCATTTGAAAGCCGCTTATCCTGAGGAATTGGGTTCGATTATTTCCATCATTTGTTTCGACTCGTTGAACGTCAAAGACAATGCGAAGGACCAGGCAATGTTCCACTTGTGTAGGCGTCACAATATTGCCTTGTATGATTTGAACCAGGTGATTCAGGTGGGTAAAATGTTTCCTTCGGAGCAATTACCCCCCAAACCAGAAACGTTATACACCATTAGTTTCACCTCTGGAACCACCGGTTCTCAATCAAAGGGTGTTTTGTTGGATCATGCGAATGTAGCTGGTACCATGATGTTTTGTGTGTTAAACCTTCCCCATACCAAGAGTGATCGTTCGTTTTCGTTCTTACCACTTGCTCATATCTATGAAAGAAAGTTGGTGGCCGTTACCTTGGCTTTTGGTAGTGAAGTTGGCTTTCCTCGAGCTAATGGGACACCACTTACTTTGGTGGAGGACTTGAAGCTTTATAAGCCAACTCGTATGGCAAATGTTCCAAGAATTTACACCCGGTTTGAATCTCTCATTAAATCTGCTACCGTTGATTCCCAATCTGCAGTCAGAAGTAAGCTTTTCAACCATGTTATCAACACCAAGATCAATAGACACTCACAACATGAAGGTGCTGATGGAAAACATTTGTTGTATGATACTGTGATTCTTTCTAAAATTAGAAGCTTATTGGGACACGATAATATGAGTTATATAATTGGTGGATCAGCTCCAATTGCTACTTCGACCATTCAATTCTTAAAGGCTTCCTTGAATGTGGGCTTCATTCTTGGTTATGGTTTAACCGAATCTTTTGCTGGGGTGTGCTTTAGTAGACCTTATGAGAAGACTCCTGGTTCTTGTGGGGTGGCTGTTGTCTCGACTGAAATGAAAATTAGAGAAATTCCCGAAATGGGTTATCGCCTAGATGATCCTGATGGGCCCCGAGGCGAATTATTGTTGAGAGGCGCTCAAATCTTTAAAGGCTACTTGAAAAACCCCGAAGAAACTGCAAAAGTCTTGGATCCAGATGGATGGTTTTATACTGGTGATATTGCCCGTTTTGATAAGATCACGGGCAGAGTTTATATCGTCGATAGAGTTAAGAGTTTCTACAAGTTGTCTCAAGGGGAATATATCTCCCCAGAGAGGATTGAGGCCAATTACTTGAGTAATAATCCTATCTTAACCCAATGCTACAGTCATGGAGACTCTACTCAAAGTTACTTGGTCGGGGTTTTGGGTATAACTCCGGAGTCAGTCACAAAATTCCTTGCTGATAATGAATTGCTTGATGAAAAACAGTTGGTGTCGTTAGATGAACACCAACTCTTAGAGTATGCCAATAAGCCAGAAGCTCGTAAATGTTTATTGGATTATCTTAACTCTAAGGCAACTGTGCAAGGATTTGAAAAGCTTCATAATATCTATGTTGAGTATGAACCTCTTAGCCTTAACAATAATCTTCTTACACCTACACTGAAAATCAAGAGACCTTTCGCTACTAAGCATTTTAGAAAACAAATCGATCAGATGTATGAAGAGGGATCATTGGTTAAAAATAGCAAGTTATGAGAAACTATAGATATGATATAGAAGAAAATAAATTCAGAAAAGATAGAATCTAGATGTGTAGATGGCATCGACTTCAAGTCTCCTCTCGAAAAAAGTTGAAACGGAGGACACCATGTTAACATCATACTGTAGATTGTGAAAATAGGAAGCAATTCGTATAAAATGACAAGAGTTCAGGCATTTATCTATCTACTGTCAACTTCAAACCTTGAAATTGAAGGAACAGGCCATAGAATGGCTACAAGTTACATCCGTACACTATTCCAAGCATCCGTGCACCAGAAAATAACCCGTGCATCTGTCGCTGTTCATCTCGAAATTCTCATATTTTTCACCAAACGGTTTGTTATCCACCAATTGTTGATAATCCATCGTAGCACGGCCCCTCAATAATTAGAATGGTATGTTTAGACCTCTATGAACCACCATACATGCTACTAACCTTTTAGTCGACACCAACAATTTCTACTACGGTGCAAAGTAAGGATTTGAATGGGTTATCCTTGATAGCTGCCCATTCCCATATCTCTGGGTTAGGATTAGATGACAATCTACAACCCAAAGAGTCCGCTCAAGGGATGGTTGGGCAATTGAAAGCAAGAAGAGCTGCTGGGGTTATTTTAAAAATGATTCAAGGAGGAAGAATAGCTGGGCGTGCTGTATTAGTTGCTGGTCCTCCATCGACCGGTAAAACTGCCATTGCAATGGGATTATCTCAGAGTTTGGGTAGTGAAGTTCCGTTTACTGCCATTGCTGGGTCTGAAATATTCTCGTTGGAATTATCCAAAACCGAGTCTTTAACCCAGGCATTTCGTAAGTCCATTGGTATTAAGATTAAGGAAGAAACTGAAATTATCGAAGGGGAAGTGGTAGAAATTCAAATAGATAGATCAATCACCGGAGGCCATAAACAAGGTAAATTAACTATTAAGACCACTGATATGGAAACCATTTATGAACTAGGAAATAAAATGATTGAAGGATTAACCAAAGAAAAAGTATTAGCTGGAGATGTGATTTCCATTGATAAAGCCTCAGGTAAAATCACAAAATTAGGTAAATCATTCACCCGGGCCAGAGACTATGATGCCATGGGTCCAGACACCAAGTTTGTTCAATGCCCAGAGGGTGAACTACAAAAGAGAAAGGAAGTGGTTCATACCGTTTCATTACATGAAATTGACGTGATAAACTCGAGACAACAAGGGTTTTTGGCATTATTCTCCGGTGACACTGGAGAAATCAGATCAGAAATCAGAGATCAAATCAATACCAAAGTTGCCGAATGGAAAGAAGAAGGCAAAGCAGAGATTGTGCCAGGAGTATTGTTTATTGATGAAGTCCATATGTTGGATATTGAATGTTTCTCATTCATAAATAGAGCATTGGAAGATGAATTTGCTCCCATTGTAATTATGGCTACCAACAGAGGTATTTCCAAGACCAGAGGAACCAATTACAAGTCACCTCATGGATTACCAATGGATTTGTTAGACAGATCCATCATCATTCACACCAGCTCTTACAATGCCAACGAAATAAGAACCATTTTGTCAATAAGAGCCACTGAGGAAGAAGCCGAGTTATCGGGGGATGCTTTGGCATTATTGACGAAAATTGGCCAGGAAACCAGTTTGAGGTATGCTTCTAACTTGATATCTGTGTCGCAGCAAATTGCTTCTAAAAGAAGAAGTAATGTTGTGGATTTGGCTGATATTAAGAGAAGTTATATGTTATTCTTGGACTCTGAAAGATCAGTACAACATCTTGAAGAGTTCTCCAGTCAATTCATAGATGACGATGGTAATGTTACGTTGGGAGAATCAGCTAAAAGTGCCGCTGTCGCCAATGGTGCCAGTGGTGATGATAAAATGGACACCGACTAAATGTCCCCCTTGTGTATTATCTGGAAACATTAGATATTATTCCGTAGTAACAGTGGTGAATGATATTCTCCAATAGAAACTACGTTGTAATAAAAACATGTTACTCTCTACAACAAATAAATTATGTAGTAAAAGAACTTCTCGCTAGAGATTTTGCTTAAATTTAGTTAGCCCCCTCCCTAGGTAGCGATAACCTTATCAGGTCACCGATTCAGCTTCACACGTCAGTTAACTTAACTTATGAGTTCAAGTGTACGCATCGTATGACGTATCGGCCCTATCAAAGTGGCCATTCTTCAAATTGGTAGTGACACCCTCTACATTCATCTTGAAATCTGTTTAATTAATAAAGTACGTAGAACTAAAACCTTGCTGGTTTCTCTCTGATTTCTCTGATTCTAGTAGTTCTTCCCTTCGACTGCTGTCACATTTAACTACTTCCTTTGGTATTCAAAATCAAGGCAATAATCATACCATATAATCCCAAAACCTCGGCGAAAATCAAAATTAACACTATACCCACGAATAATCTTGGCTGGTGCATGAACTGTCTAACACCTTCATCACCAACTATTCCAATGGCATAACCTGATGCTAAACATGCAAACCCTACCGACAACCCACAGGCTAAATGCATAAATCCATTGAATAATGTGTAGTCTCCAGTAGGAGCTAATCCTCCGGCAATCAAAACAGAAACAACTAAGCCATACACCGATAAGATACCTGACATGACCACAGGAATCAACGATTTCATTATCAATTCGGGCTTGAACGTACCAATACCTGAAATACCAATTCCAGACTTAGCAGTTCCAAACGCAGCTCCGGCACACGACAATATCATGGCTGAAGCACATCCAGCAAACCCAAGAAAGGGTGCAAATTTTGGACTGTATTCGTCTCCTAAAACGTCACTCATAGTAAACTTTGCTTGATGATTATAATCCTGGTCAACGTTCATTTAGGTGAAGCCCGATAAATGAGCGTTCTGGAGGATGGGTGAGAGAGGCACGGGTTTCAATTTTAGAGCGTCACGGGTGTTTTGCGGCACGGATTTATTTGCGACTTCCTCCATCACAATCAAAACAACCTCTGTATCCCAAATCAAAAGCCCCAATGAGTGCAATAGAGAACTATGAGAAGCTACAGTTGGCGAAGCAGGACTTACAGTACTTGTTCAACCAGATGAGGCAGGACATGACGGCAAAATTAGATTATCACGTTCCTGGGTCAGGTCCTCACGATCCTCTCAAGTTGGCAGTAGAAGATCAATTGGATGGTTTATTGGTGCAGACATTTGAAATGGCGAAAAGTGCCTTGGTGGTGGATGGACGTGATCTTCATGATGAGAAGGTTGACATGAAGGAGTTATTAGCTTTTGAAACGGAAGAAGAAGTTGCGCCATTTGACTCCCAATTGAATAACTCTCTTCGAGCAATAATCGGTAAAGTCGAACAGGAAACAACGTCGTTTACCACACTACGTCGAGAATTGCCACGAAGAGCGGCAGAGGCTTATGAAGATTTAATTCACAGTATAGACAAAGAAGTGACCATGGCATTGGTTGAACTAGATTCAGAGGGCCAAAAAGAAGTTGATGAAGGTGAAAATGAAGTGCACAAAGCCATACCGAATTTGGACGAAATAGTGGATGACTATGAGCGAAGTTTAGCATTATTAAATGACTGTAAAAGAACAATTCCAGTTAAGAGAGCAGAATTGGACTCACTAAATGAAATTATAAAGTTCCTAGAAGCTAGTTATGAAGAGCAGCAAAAGGATAACGACTAATGATTAAATGCATGAAAGAAATAGAGGTATGTACTAGTATAGTCAGTTCCAGTACTACCTCGAACCGATCCATAATAGAAATCTACCAAAGACAAGCAAGATACTTCACCATAACCTCTCAACAAAATAAGAACTTAAAAGTAATCAACATTAAGGGCTCTTATTATGCTTCTTTGTGGTTATCAAGTAGTCACTATTGGTTTTCTGAGTTGCAATTGATCCTACGTTTCTTTTCTCTACTAGAGCTCTACTAATAGCTTTTTGTTGAAAAAGACATGAATATCTTGGTTTCTGATGTTTTTTATATTCCATCAACAATATTTGAAATGCTCATTAGAAGCTTCCAATTTGTAACGCTGAAACTTGGGATAGTTGTGAAGGTAATTCTGACTTCATTGCTTTTCTACAAATAGTTTCATCTTAGAGATATAAGATCGTGTGTTAACTATTACACTCACTTGAACGACCAACGGTTGAAAGAGTTCTAGATTAGCGAATCAAGATTCCACGCTAATAACTCAACTGAGTATGTTTTATGGTCTTTGAATAGCAAACTGAAAGAATTCAGTGTTTGTCTGCAGATTTATCGACTGAATCTGCTTCTGATTATAATTTTCAACTATTTAATTCTTTGAACATGTGACGACAAAAATATTTTTTTTACGTGTAAGTCTATAAACGGAATATGCTGTTGTAGTGTTCCTAATCATATTAGTCATCTACTTGTGTGTCTCAGTGGCTCTTACCTTTAAAACGTAGCAGCATGAACCTCGCGAAAGAAGTAGTCGACTGAATTCTCGCATAACCTTGATGTACTGATATTCGCAAATCCCATTAATTTTGTTATCAGCTTGCAAACCTCCCTCTCTGGCTCCCCTATGTCATCCACCACTGTTTCTGTTTCGTTTCTTAGTTCTGTCATTTATTTCTTTTCAGATCTACGCAAGCAGAAAATAACGAGTATTTTTTGTTGCAAACCATCTTACCCGATTAGGCAATGAGTAAACATAAATAACAAAACAATTTCTCAATTAATCCGATTGAGGGAACCTAAACGGGAATGATCATTAAACATTGAGATGGTGGTTTTAACTTGTTCTTGCTAGTACTCTTCTTAAACTATCCTGATTTAATGACATCTCCGGTGAGAAATATTGCTTCAAGGTATTTGGAGTCGATCAATGACGATACCCCAACTAAGTTACCCCTTCAGCCTAGCTTGAAATACAATCATACCCCAACCAGAAACAAATTACTCCGAGAACAAGACTTGGATAAACTTGCGGAGGAATTAAACGTCGAAGACAGTCCTTCCAAAACTGCCTTATTGAGAACTAGATTTGAATCCAATTCAGCCACCATATCTTCCTTCAAGACACCTCAAAGTAAGGTGAACTCCAACAATAGTAGCAGAAATGGATCTCCCGTAAAATGCTCATTTGAAACTGTGGATGAAACACCATCCTGGGCTAAAGGCAACAAAAATACTCTTCAGCTTACTGCCACTACCAACCTCTCCTCCACTCCATTAAGAACTAAAGATGTGTCTCTGACTCCTTCACCTTCAAGAAAATCGAGACCGTTGTTAATGTCTCCAAGTAACAGTACTTCTAGAGATTCTCCTGGATACGAATATTTATGTCGTATTCAAGCTATAAAAAATTGGTTACAAACAATATTACAAGAAGAAATAGCTCAAACCCCAGTGGAGTTGATAGCCTATGTTAGAAATGGGATTCATCTTGCTAAATTAGCTAATCTAATTCTTCCAACTTCAAGAAATGTATTTACCAATGATTCTAAATTGCAGTTTAGACATACTGAAAATATCAATCGCTTCTTTCAGCTTTTGGATTACATGAACGTCCCTGATCTTTTCCGTTTTGAATTAACTGATTTATATGACGCCAAAAATGTTCCTAAAGTATGGTTCTGTTTGCATGCTCTCAGCTACATCCTTGCAAAGTCTGATCGTAGCTTTGGACAAATCGAAAACCTCGTGGATGTGGCAGATTTCTCCAATGAAGAAATAAGAAGCGCCAATCGGGCTTTGGTGGGCGCTGGTTTACCTAATTTCACTTCTGCCGATACTGGTGACGATTTAGCTACAGGAAACTCCTACCTTAATCGGACTATGACGAACGCTGGTACTTCCCCAGTTAAACTCCATCAAAAGCCCCCAAAGGAAGAAGCACCAAGTCCTTTCATAGTGAACTCAAAGCCTGAAACCAAACCAGAGACTTACCAATTATCAATCCCCAGTCCACAGCCTGAAACTGCAAAATCCTATAGCAATCGATACGAACAATTTTTACTGGAAACGGGCAGGGTAGAAGCTCCAGTCATCTCTGTCGACTACAAGGAAAGTCAGTTTTATATCCCAGAGCTCGAAAATCAGCTTGTCAATATCATCAAAGTTCAGGCTCTCGCCAAGGGGGCAGCTTTCAGATACCGCATGTTCATTAACAAGATCTTTTTGAAATCATATGCTGACGAATTCACCATGTTTTTCGCCAAAATCAGAGGTAATGTTGTTAGAAGGAGAACCATTCATAAGCATCGTGACGAAATCATCATCTATGAATCTGAGATAATCCAACTACAATCGATTGCGAGACATAAATTGCTGCAAAATAAAACGCACCCTGATTTTACCACCAGCAAACATAATATCACCACTTTCCAGAGCATTGCCAGAGGAACAAAGATGAGACGAGAAATCAAAAGACTCAAGTCAAGTTTGGCCACTTTCAGTGATGATATGGTTGGTTTCCAATGTGCTGCTAGGAGAAAGCAAGTCTTCTATCGGTCTTCGGTGGTGTTGGAGCACATTGATAACATCCAGGATTCGATTTTAGAGCTCCAATCGGCAGGTCGACGTGTTCTCTTTCAAAGAAAGACTAACAATAACATCATTTCTGGCTTGAGTAATGGAGGTGGTGTTGTGCAATTGCAAGCTATCATAAGAGGGAAACAGGTGAGAACTGGAGTTTTCCGGGTTCTAAGAAAGGTTATTAGATCTTCAGCTATGATCACCGAGCTCCAAAGTATTTCTCGAGGAGGAATTTCTAGAACCAAGTTATGTAATACGGTGTTGATCACCTTAATGGATGAAGATGAGAATATGAATGTGTTATTTGCTAAAGTTAGAGGTAATGCAGTGAGAAGACAAGTCAAATGGAAGAAAGATGTTTTAAACCACGTTGAAGCAACAGATATTATCCCTCTTCAAAGTACTTTCAGAGGAATTCTCAGTAGATTCAGTAAGGAAATTATGCTTGATGATATTTACAATGATATTGACTCGGTTATTTCCTTGCAAGCTGTCATTCGAGGTTCAAGGCTTCGTAATGATGTGGTTTCTATGTTTAACTATTACGCTGCCAATGTGCAAAAGGTCATCAATGCCCAGGCCATAATCAAGAGTAAATTCACCCACAGAGCTTATAAGTCCTTATTAGGAATGAAGAATCCTCCATTATCGGTAATCAAAAGATTTGCTTACTTGTTGACAGATAATGATATGGACTACCAGGAGGAAATGGAGTTATCAGAAGTGAAGGATCAAATCATTGAAAAATCCAAAATCAACGAAGATTTAGAATCACAGATTGAAAACTTAGACATTAAGTTGAGTTTGTTAGATAAGAACAAAATCACCGTGGAAGAATTCATTAAGCATAAGAACAAGTACAAGGTATATAAGCCTACCAACTACAACGCTGGTATCAAGAACTTGGAAAAATTGAACAAAACCTCCAGAGAGAGAATCGAGCTCTACCAATCAATGTTCTACTTCATCCAAACAAAACCTTCGTATTTTTCACGTCTCTACCACGACCTTAGACCCGCCAAAGAATCAAGTTTTTGCAACCAGTTACAAGAGTTGATAGTCCTGCTTTATCCTGTGCGGGCTTCTTCTATTGAACAGCATTCCCGAGAAGAGTACTTCTTCCTCAAATTCATCTTTGCTATGATGAAGAATGATATTGAGAGTTCGTGCAAGAACATCAGTGACTTAACTAAAGCACAATCATGTTTCTGGGTAGAGTTCTTCTTGCATTTCAATAACTATTCTTATCAACGAGCCAATTTGAAGTCTTTGGTGAACAAAGCCGTTGAACGTGTGGTCGAAAATGATGATCTTTCGTTCGAGTCTGATCCTACGGTTATTAATGACAACATAGCAGACCACGAAACCAAAGTACACGGTTCCTCCGAAAGACAACGAGGATTGGCACCTCAGGTGGCTATAAAGGATGCTGAAGTATCAGCTGCCTTTGTTTCCAACTTGTTGAGTCTTCGAGAATACGCTACTGGAGTTCTTGAAGTATTACAGTCTTCTGCCCATAGAATTCCTACCCATGTCAGACTAGTGTCTCGAGAAGCTTATAGGCTATCCCGGATACAATTTCCCGAGAAGTCAGAACAACAGCACCTAGCCGTTGCTGGGGTCATCTTCATCAAACACTACATTTCTGCCATCTTCCAGTATCCTGAGAACTTTGGCTACCTAAACAGAGACCCATTTGATGCTGGCATGTACAATTCCCGGGCCAAGGCTAATTTGAAGCATTTGAGTAGAGTTTTATTGCAGTTGTTTTCCATGAAGACTTTCAGTGATAACTTTTTGAAGCCATTGAACGATTATATCACTTCTTCTGTGGAAGCCACCAGAAGTTTCATTGTTAAGTTGATTGATGTTAAGGATATTGAGATCGAATACGAAATGAATGACTATGACGATATAATCAACCACGAAAGACCTAAATTGTTGATGAAAGTTAGCGATATGATCCTGTTGGAGAAGATTGTCAGTAAACACATTGATATCATGGCACCAACTGCAGATGATCAGCTAAATGCAGTTTCTGCTAAGTTGGATGAGCTAGTTAATACCTCTGATGATTGGGTGACTTTGACTGAGCTAGGCAATGTCACGTTGAATCTTAACCCTGCTACAAAGGAAGATTCTTTGGCTGATTCCAAAGTCAACTCTCTCTTGACTCAGGCCAAAAGATGTATTCTTTACATCATTCGGGTTCAGAATGGTACCGGGTTATTAGAGTTGTTAATTTCCCGGATTCAAGAAGAACACGAAGAAAAATTCAGAGAAATTGTTGATTCTGAAAGAATAGAGTCAGAAGCCTCGGCAAAAAAGAGACCTTACTACAAAACTTCTCTTGGAGATTTGTCCCAATTGAGCTATCGGGACTTGAAGAAAATGGCTCTCGAAATCATCTTGCAGCTCGAGAGCATGGGCCAGTCATCGAGAGAGAACTCTTTCCAGGAAATTCTTAACAAGATAGCGGTGGATATCAAGACTAAGGATGCTCGTAGACTGAGTCGTAAATCTGAATTGGACATTGCAATGAAGACTAGTAAAAAGCTTGCTGAAAAACAACAATTCTTGGGTAAACAGTTACAAGACTACAACTCTCATGTTGAAACAATTTTGTCGGATTTACAGCTGAAACCAAAGGATAAAAAGATTTTCAACATTATTCCTGTTTTCTCAAAACAGTACTTTTATCATCGTGAGCTCAGAAAACATAACAGGCTCCCTAAATTTGGGTCCTATATCTACTCAGTTAAGAAGCTTATGGATCAAAACATTCTTCTTGATTTCGGAGGCCTCGTGGGCCAAAAATACGCTTCGTCTTCGAAGTTAGACTTTATGTTTAGTTGTCACGAGGGAGGAAAATTCGTGATTGAAGCTGCTTCCGGTTCCGTTAATATTCCGGGAGCTTTTCATACTGTATCTTTGGACCAATTATTGAACTATCAGTATGAAAATAAGGCCACCATCGAATTGTTTTCTGGTATGGCCAAGTTCAATACCCAGAACTTTGTTGCATTCATCTTCAAGAATTTCTATGATCTCAAAAAAGAGTAGAACTCCTGAACATAGTTAGTTTGTAGTTGATACATTTATTGTCTTTAATACATAGAATACAGCTATTTCTTCAACAAGAGATCGATCTTTTCTTCTAAGGTGGCTAATTTCTCGTCTTTAGCTACTCCCAATTCCGTCAATCTGATAACTTCAGCCTCTAATTTATCAACCATGGAGGCTAATTTCTCAACAGTTGCTTTTAAGGTTGGAGCACCGGTCTTCGTTGGAGAACTGGCTGGAGCTGGTGAGACTTCTTTGGCGGCTGGCGTAACATCCTTAATAACTGGCTTTTCCAATTCGACAGGTGAAATGGCCTTGGTCTCTTCTTTTGGCTCAGCTTTTGGTTTTTCCTTTGATACCACGGCTTTTGGCTCGACTTTCGGTTCTTCCTTTAATGTCACAGCTGTTGCCTCGACTTTTGCTTCTTCCTTTGGCGCTGGCCTGGATTCAGGGATCTTTTCAGGTTCCTCTGGTTTCTTGATTTCTTCCCAGTCATCATCTTTTCCTGATTCGATTCTCTTTGCATCTTCATCATCCGACTCTTCGGTAACTTTACTAAGTAAGGAATCGACTTTATCCGATGATTTCAAAGCATCATCAACATTCTTTGAGCCGCTTGGCTCTTCGGTCTTTTGAGCAAATATTTCCTTTTCCTTGGCTTCAACTCGTTCTTTTTCCTTTTGTTTTTCCTTCAACTCATCTTCTTTAGAAGCAACCTTCTTGACATCAGAGATACTAGTGGAGGGTTCCGATTCTCTGGTGGTTGGTTGTACCCCATCGTAAATGGCTTCTAGGCTGATCAACAATGGACCATTAGTTTCTTTACCTCCAAACCACTCTTCAGCAGAAAGGGCTGCTTTATCAGAGGGGGCATCAGGGTAAATGTCCTCCTGGAATAACTCTGATTTTCTTGGAACGATGAACGAGATTGGTTCAATTAACGAATCATTGACTGTTTTAAATGATCTCAAAATCTCATTGTCTTTCATGTTAACACATCTTTTTGGTGCTACGGCAAATCCTCGCTGAGGATCAGTAGATGCGTATTGAGACAATTCGAATAAAACATCATTTTCATATTCGTAGTAACGAATGTTTCCATCACCTTTACCGGCGATATACAAAATTGAGTTGGATTCATCGAAAACAGGAATCAACACTCCTGAAGACGAATCAATAACTAAAAATCCGTCAATTGGACCCTTGGAAATGTCGTTGACATCCCAAACACCAACTTGACGATCAGACAACTTGGAGAACCCAGTGGTGACAATACGATCGGTGTTACCCAACCATTCGACTCTAGAAGGTTTAGCTCCAGTATGCCCTGGACCTTCCGAAAGAACTTCACCACTTCTGATATCCCAGATTCTCAATTTTTTGTCTCGGGAAGTAGTGGCCAATAAGCTACCATTATAGTTGAAAGCAAAAGAAGTGACCAAATCCTTATGTGGTAAGGTGATTTCGGCTTTACCGGTTTCTAAATTCCAGATTTTGACAGTATAATCCAAGGAACAAGAGGCCAATACATTTTCGGCACAAGGATGGAATTCAACATGGCCCACTTTTCTGGTATGCCCAGATAATACTTTTTTAGGTTCAATGATGTCCCTAATTTTATCATTTTCGTCAAGATACTTGTGGAAGGAGTAATCCTCGGGGATTTCCCATAACAAAATCTTCCCGTCGTCAGAACAAGACACAATTTCTTGGGGGTTAAATGGATTAAAAGCAGTGTCTAACACTGGACCCTTATGGCCTCTAAACAATGAGACGGTGTCAGGAGCTTTCCCTACTTCGTTCAACGGAATGACTGCGAACGCACCACCTCCAGAACTGTCCCAATTGACAGATAAGTACTTTCCATTGCTTTGGATAATGTTGGAGTCCCAGGCATTCTTGGTGATTTTCAAGTTTTCATAGCACAATTCTTTTTTGGATGCTTGACCAAACACATGACGGTATTTGGAGGCTCTTACGAATTTACCACTAGAAAGTTAGTACCGCACTGAGAGTGTGGACGTTACAAGATGAATTTACATACCTCATAACGAAGGAATTGGGTGAAATAAACGGATGATTCGTGTGAGGAATGGATGAGAGGTAATCGAAGTTGTTTACCCTGAAATTTGGCGTGGATCAAATCTGGAGACAGGATCAGGGGAAAAAATGTCGTCCTCGCGTTGATGTGAGTGTCGCTATGAAAAGTCTCAGGGAAGACATTAAACACTAGGGGATAGTTAGCTTTTGAATAAAAGGTGTCTTCAGCTTCTTTCATTCACTTTTGTAGGTTTCACCAAAATCTGAGGTACTATGAGAAATAATTGGCTTGCACTCTTGAAAACAATGCAACTATAAATTTTGCAGACTACTCAAGCAGTTCACATCTTCAAACAGATAAACTACTTTGGGATTGTTCTTACACTATATTACCATAAGTATATATTAAATATCGGTTATCTCTAAATTTCAACAATCCTAATTAATTTTCCATATTTCCAATTACAATTCTTAATTTGCATTTTTCTACTCCGAATCATACTTCGTGTTTCAGCTCTAAATTTCCATTTTTTCAACAATATCTTTTAAAGTACTAACATATCTATTGGAAATAGTATGGCCCTCACCCGCAGCAACTTTAAGAATCAATTCATTAAGTTCGGAGGATCCAAGGATATCCACATGTTCTGCAGTTTTGGCCCCTCCTCTAATATCAAATCTGTCTGGTTCATGCTTTATTTCCACTACCGTGGTATTGATCTTACCTGGATTGAATCGAGAGTTTGGTTTCTGCCATTCGTGACACATGACATGGGTTAAAAGTGAGACTGTACCATCACCATCACTCATAAAGATAGGATTTTCGTTTTCCAAGTCAATAGTCATAGGAAGTTGTGATCCCTTTTCAGCATCTGTATATGTGTATGCTCGTTCGGTAGGATTCCCGACTCCATAGAAACAGAAAATTCTCATGTCTGGGGCGTATGGTAAAGCTGCTTCGAGCGGGTTTGACCATTTGGAGTGATCCTGATTATTCTTCGAGAGTTGTGACGACGAATCAGCTACCCCAAAAGAATATTGCGACCTCACTCTCTCGGCGAACCAATCAGGCGAATAATCCAAAACGTAGTCAATACTATCTTGAATAGTAAAATTTCTGTTGTCGGCCCTATTTTTCTTTGATTCGAACCGAATGAAACTTCCTAATGATTCCTTGTGAGTTCCCTCGATTTCTATGTCTGACAGATTAGTCATAAGAGTATTGGAGGGATCATCGGGCGAATGGGTTAAGTTTCCCCAAATAACATCACCACCTTTAGGTAACATTCCTGGAACTCCACCAAAAGTCCGTACCATATCAACTCTTTCCTTTCTACTGAAGAATTTTTCTAATCCATAAATTGCCAACTGATTCATTTGCACTGTGTCTTTCATTTCTCCCGAAATTAATACAGGGATGGTCTTGGGAGTTCCCAAAACACTTCCACTGATGTCTACAAAAGCCCCAATATGATCATTGACCCAACGATTTCCACCATTACCGTAGTGGGGGCCCTTTGCCTCGACCCATTTCATGAAATAGTAAATGATCTGCGATCCCATCGAGTGGCCCACCAAGATGGATTTTTCACCAGTGAATCTCTTGTTATGTTCGATTTGACTCTTCAACTTCGAGAAATAGCCGTCTCTTTTTTCCAAATCAAGATATGCTAATCTCCAGTCGTAACTAGCAGTTATCATATTATTGGGACCATATCCAATGACTGCCAAATTCTGTAATATTTTATTCCAAATCCAGTATCCGGCAACGAAAAAATCCGAGCTTTCAAACCCTTGGGCCGCCCGAAGAATTACATTCGGTGGATCCAATCCTGTTTCAGGGTCTAACATAACGTGTTTCAACCAACAAGCCTTATCTAAAATCATGGTTCTTAACATATAAAAAGATCCCCATAACCTTTTTCTGAAATGACCAACGGAAGGACAATCACCGTCATCACTTAACCCCCAAGATTCAAGTCCAGTTGATATCACTCCTGGTACCATTACAACGCTGTACTTGCTTGTGAGATTGAATTGACTTTGCATTCTCTTTCCTACAGAGAAAGATTCGGTTGATCCCTTAAGATTTGAGGGGTCAGCTTCTTCTTTGCCCTTTTCGTATTCCTGAAGAATCGACAGAAGTCCAGTAGGGAGCATGTCTCTCCAGTCGTCGGCGAAAAACGCTTTGGAATCGAATTGGATCAATTTATCAATTTCTGTTCTGATCTTTTGATTATTGGTGCTAGTAATGAACGCGGTGAGCACTAGCCCAAGTAATGCCCCCAATATAAACACTACTCTTCTGGACTGATGTAACTTCTTTTTTAGTTTCTTGGAATGGTAGTGGTGATGATGATGATGATGCGAAGCTTCTCCGTCAGTTGGCTCATGTTCCACCTGTACATCTTCTACGGCTTCATCACTTTCATCATCGTTGCCAATGGCACTGGAGATCGCTTCCACGATGGGCTTTTCGATAGCTTGTATTTTCTCACTGGCTTTTGACTTCCTTTTGGTGGGCTTTGACATTGTTGCTGGAGAAAATGTGTAGTTGTGAAGACGATGATAACAAATGAAACAGGTTGGAAAAATATCGCAGCAATTGAAACTGGTGTATGGGTGTCAGCTGATATTTGACAGGAAAAAGGGTGCAACACAGAACAAGCTACAGAGCAATAAAGCAAGCGTATTAAGGGGGCTTTCAATAAATAAGGGCCGTGTATGCATAATACGTAATTGGTGGGAAGGCTGTATAATACGTAGTTGAATAGTCTGGAGAAATTAATCGGAGCTATAGTGCGTCCATGGTGTAATCGTATTCGATACCTGGGGTTACACTAGCGATGAATTTCAAGAAGATGATGAGGTACTGGTCAACTCTTATTCCTTCCTCCTCCTCCTCCTCCTCCTCTTCTTCTTCCTCCTCTTCTTCTTCATCTTTTTTATCCTGCAAAGATAACTTCTTGAAGTCTAGTTCTGCCTCTGCATCTTGTTCCTTCTGCTTCTTTTTCACCGCATGTTTCATCAACACTTTCATCACCGAAGAGTGCTTACATGGGTGAATTGACACCGAAGTAGTGTTATACGTGACTGGCAAGTTCTCAATAGTAGCCGTCTTATCTTTATAGTCATTACTGATGTCCTCAAACATTTGGTCTGGTAGTAATGGGATCCCATTGGAGTTAAACCCTACTAAATACAACTTAGGTACTCTGTACGAGGTTGAATAGGTGATGTAGAGATCATACTTTCTCAATTGGTTGGAGCTATCCGATTCTATCTGTTGGAATTCGTCATCATCCTCATCCTCATCTTCGATGTCATCTTCTACCGTGTTATCAATTAATTCGTCAATGTCATGTTCCACGTCTTTCTCGGCTTGTTGCTGCTTTAACTGATTAACCTCTTGATTATTAATCCGTTCCGATTTCACCCATTCATCACCAAGATCGTCATCTTCCTCGTCTAACTCGGTCTCCTTATCAACCCCAAGATAAGTGGCGACCCGCTGGTACGATGGTACATGCTTGGTGATGAGGAATTGCTTTTCGGGAGGTAAAAAGCTCTTTTTGAGCTTGTCGGGGCAGGTGCCCCATTGCCAGGTAGGGAACTTGTACACAAGATAGTCCCCAGCTTTCACAAATTCATCGGGAGAGACTTCTCCTGTCTTGGAGAAATTTGACTCGTTGTTAATGGGGGTGAGATACTCCCTTAACGAGGATAGTTTGGATCTAATCAGCATTGGGGAACGATGACGGCAAAATGAGATAAGGATTAAGTGGTTTCGGTTTCGTGCGGCTTTGGGGTAGGAGGAATTGGTGCACGGGTTTTTTGACTGAATGGTGTATGGGTGTATACATGTGATTGTCTGACACTTCTGGTGTTTTTTTTTTGACATTCCGTTGTCTCTTTTGGGTGTACCGGTGTGACGTGTTAAATATATGTGGTGTACCGGTGTTCCTCGGGGTACACGCGACAAAACCGTCAAAACATAAACAAACAAAGCAAAAGCGAGCGAAACGCCACAAAGTGACACATATGCCTGCCTAATTAGGCAAGTCTAAATATGCTTGATGCAAAATGTCTGTCGGAAACCAGCCAATATTGGGCCCCACTAGCAGAGCTATATCGAGGGTCTGGGCGCAATTGATGCTGTTCTTTCGACCATAGAACCGCGTAAAACCTACTCTCACTACCAGGCATCCACTTCCTCGCCAATCTCTCACGACCGCGGACCAATGCTACAACTAGATATCGCTAAAGACACCAAACATCTGCACGTCGACAGCGATCTTTTTGTTCATGTCAGATCGTATCCACGTACTTTGGTGTTGTTTTTCTTTTTTTTTTCTGGAGATTGATTATTTTGTGTCTGGTTAGTTTTTGTCTGGTTTCCTATTTCCATCTCCGTTTTGCTGTTACATGCAAACTGGGATCACCAACGGCAGCGTTTGTTATGATTTTACCGCATTGACATCGGGGTGATTTTTAACCCATTCTCCCTCGTATTTCACGCGATTCAAGTGTTATTTTGGTCTTTTTGTCATGCTTGTTGGTTACCGTATTTAATATATTTATTTATATTTCTTATACATTAGGTTTTTTATTTGTGTAGCGAGTCACTGAATTTATATAGTGACATTTGCTGTTGTCGTTCTTTTTTCCTCAATCACCCACCCATCTTTCATCTTCTTTACTTGACTAACAAAAGATCGATGTCCATAACAGCTTCAACCCCTTCCAAAAGAGTTGCATTGGCCTCGGTGAACACCAACATTCATTCACCGCTTTTCAATAAGACGAGTAATCACGTCACGTCTCCCTTGGCTGGTGCGTCTTGTACGAGAATGTTACCACTTACTCGTCCTAATCTCACGTCCAAAACATCATTGGGAAGAACTTCTACATCGTTGTCCCCCTACAGTTTGTCAAGAACTAAATCAATGCATAATTACTCAATCAACAAGAAGAAGTTCTCCAACTTGAAGTCTTCGAGTTTCTCCGATTACAAAATCTCCAATAACAAAAACATCACAGCTGATTTGGCAGCTACCAAATTGAAACTCAAGCTTCAATTGGCGTTTTACAAGGTACAACAACAATACAATAACTCGGTCAATTCCAGAAAAATCTTCCCTGCCATTCCTTCCACCACCAAGTTGTCGTCGACCGCCAGAGTATCCCCCAATTCCTCCGCATCCTCTACTCCTTCGTTTACCATGAATAACTCCAATTTAATCACCGTCATAACTCCTCCGTCGCCAACGGCCAATTATCAATCGTCCATCAACATCAATTTACAAACCAACTTGAAGTCCGCCGCACCAACACGTAAAGTTAAACCTTCCTTATCCTCCATTGCATTAAACAAAAAGAATACCTCTAATAATCAAAAATTGAAATTATTTCAAATCAAAAAAACTTCATCATTTTATAACGTCTCCCATAATAACCCCATGACTTCTGGATCCAGATTACCATTGATTGAATCGGACTTGGTCAAATTGTCTAAGCCAAATTTAAATTCAACCAATGGTGCATCTACTAGATCATTACCCCCAATCAATAAAATCTTGAAGACTCCCATTAAAACAGCATCTTCCACGAGAAACTTGATCCACAGCTATAACCATGCTACTGTGGTTACCAACACCGACGAAACCATCGATGAGTCAATGGATGATACGTCATTGGCATTTGCAGTGAAATCGAAAGATAACCTTTTGACTTCTTCCCCACTCAAAGATAACAATAGTTTTGGTACTCCCAATAGCTTTAGCGTGGCCAAATCCTTGTTGCAACTAGGATCTGGTTATTATTAATGACTTCTGTGTGTTTCGTTTTGTTTGTTTGTTTGTTTGTTTTACCTCTGTTCGTGTTGTATTATATCATACCCTTATTCAAGCGGTAGCTCTATATCATAATGCTTTTTGATGATCTGTGAATACTAATATATTTATCCTATAAAAAATAAATGCAATGTATGTCTACCCTCCTTTGTATTGTGGATCCCGCTCGAGCGGATTAATCTTTTACCGGTGCCATACCTTAGATAGTTGCTTAAACTGTGGTTAATAATTTGTCAGCGAAAAAATACCCTAATATAAATACTGAATAAATTGCTTCTTTTTTTTTCCGATTTTCGCAATCCTTTGTCTATTGTTCAGTAATATAATTGTTCAAGATGTCACGGAAATTTCCCTTTTTATTCAAACTAAACGACGGACTCGCTATTCCTGCAATTGGTTACGGTACTGGTACCGCATGGTTCAAAGGAAGTCCAGGAGAGCTAGACCAAACGTTGGTGAACAACTTAGAAACTGCCCTTGAATCAGGCTTCACTCACATTGACGGGGCCCAAATATACAACACTTCCTCTGAGATTGGAGAGGCCATTGCCAATCACAAGCGTGAAGATATTTTCTTGACCGATAAGTATAACGTTGCTGCTAACTCCAAAATCACCCCTTATGATGCTTTGGTTGATAGTTTGAAAAATCAATTGAAAACTGATTATGTGGATTTGTACTTGCTTCATTCGCCATTCATCAGCAAGTCAACCCATGGATTCGATTTGGTGGAAGCTTGGAAGTATTTGGAAAAATTGGTTGATGATGGTTACGCTAGGAGCATTGGGGTTTCCAATTTCAGTGTCGAGGACTTACAAACTATTTTGAAGTCGGACTATAAGATCAAGCCAGCAGTGAATCAAATCGAATTTAACCCTTACTTACAGAACCAAACTCCAGGTATTGTTGAATTCAGTCAAAAGGAAGGTATTGTAATTGAGGGTTACAGTCCTTTAGGTCCTTTATTGAAGGGTAAACCCGGTCCAATTGATGATCTTGTTGCTAAATTAGCATCCAAGTATAACAAGGCAGAAGAGCAGATTTTGTTGAAATATACTATTCAAAGAGAGATTTTGCCAATCACAACTTCTTCCAAGGAATCGAGAATTAAATCTTTTCTTGATATCACTGATTTTAGGTTGACTCAAGAGGAAGTCGATGAGATTAGTAAGTTGGGTCAGCAAAAGACTTTAAGACAATACTGGACTAAAGAATATAGTAAATATGATTAAGTACAGATGTTGGAATTGAAGCGTATATGTAGAAGATAAATAGGTAAGAAGCCTCTTGGTTCATTTATTGACCTGTTTATCAAGCGAAGTAGAGATATTATTGATGATTTCACCAACGTCTTTAATATGATTATTCAACAAATTAAATGACTTCTTCGAATTATCATTCCCAGTGAACATTAGAATACCATTGATTTGATCAATACGGGACTGTGGTGGTAGTTTATTATTAGTGATCATTTGTTGAATCAAATCTTCAAGCTCATTAAGCCCAATGTCATGGAATAATTCATTAATTCGAGTTAAGTAAATTGAGTCATAGTAGTTAGGTAGTAGACTAATATTATTCTCCATATAATTGTTGATAAGAAAAGCGTTATTTGACAACCGATTGAATATTACGCAGATTTGTTTCACATCATGTAAAAACTCCTCAAATAATTTGAAAGAAATAAACTTATTAGACATTGAAAGGTCAAGATAGTTTTTGATGGATGGTTTTTCTATCTCAAACCCTGATTCAATAATAAAATTGAAGATAGGTCTCTTTCTAAAATCATTACCACATAGTAATGCTGCTATGACTATTTTGACTTTAATTTCGCTAACAAATTCTTGTATTTCATTGCCCAAATTTCCCGTGGATAGACTGTTGATAATCATCAATTTCTTGTTTATAAACTCGATGAATTTATATTCGTCAACATCAGCTGCAAATAAGTATTGATAGTCTGTCAATACATCATTATATTTGATTTTTAAATACAATAGGTCTTGCCCCCCATTATTACTCGCCAATTTTGTAACTTGTAGCTTATTATTTTGAATCCATTTAAAGGATTCCTCTACTTTACCATAGTTTATGGAATCACCCCCGACATACAAATGTAATTGGATCTGATACAACTTCAAAATTAAGCCACTTTCATCATCATGTTTATACTTTTCGAATGGTAACTCCTCAACCATCTCATCTACTTCTGCAATGTAGGGAATAAGGAAAAATGTGTGTTGTAGTTCTATGAGTTTATTAATAGGGGGGATGTTATCATTGCTAAGCAATTTATCAATGGTATTGAGTGTAGCCATGGCGTATGGCATATTTCTATCGAATACGAAACCCAGCAAGATTTGCGTATGTAGGTGAACCCTTGAAGAAAAAGCGAGAAGTCTAGTTTTTTTTGACGTGGTTTGTCTGATTTTCTCGTGTCTAAAAAAAGTGACTAAATGTCGACTTTTTTGAGAGATATTCGGAGTATCCTTGACTTTTTGAGAACTAACTCGGGCCATTTTAGTTATGCTCTACGAAAGACTATTTATTATTTGCCCATATCATATTCAGTAGATCTTCGGACCCTGCATGTTGAACTAGCTACAAAAACGATGTAGTAGGGCCTTCTTGCCTATTGTCTCTTCTATTTGCTTGTGCTTGTGCTTGTTGTGTCTGTGTACAAAATTCAGACCAAGAGACGACAAAAAAATCATCCTTCGGATACCTCGAATGTACGGCTGAATACTCTACTAGGGTCTACATTTGGTCTTTGATGAACTATTTGCACTCTCTAATGGGATAGCTAGGGGAGAAGATAGCCCTTTGACACTTTTTGTCTTATGGTTGTTCCTTGCATATACTTTTTGTCTGTGCAGCATTTCTGTCTGCATCTTAATCGCCCGTTTTTGTTTAGCCTCTGCCTAAAGTTTTTATACTGACAGCTTCTGCATTAAAACTTTCTCTATACCACTCTTCTGCCTCAGTGTGTAGTATCTTTCTTACACATTCTTCTAGTCCATTCTATTGCTTCTATCAGTACCTTCCTTCGCCATTATTTCGTCTTCCGTGTTCAATGTCTCTTTTAGTCAGTTACAGCCAGAGCGTTAAGCTTCGTCTTCACTAACTTGGACAAAGCCCTTCCTTGCCTCTACAAACCCCTACCATCTGAAGCATTTACATCTATAAGTACTGATTCACTCTAATTTCTCTCTTGTCTTGGTTTCCTTTCCTCTTCCTAGCTCTCCAACTACTTCTTGCCCCTTTCTTGTTCTTTTCTCTATTCCCAGCCTCCATATTTTCTCGTTCTCGTTTTGGTCGTATATTTTATTTTTTTTTTTTCTGGTCCGGTCGTATAAAAATTTTGCATCATATTCTCCATATAAATACAACTCTTTTTCCCAAACTCCCACATTCGTTTGAACCCCCACCTCCTGCTGCATCGCTATGAAGTATTTCTTTACGATCTCCATTTTGGTCGCCTTTGCCGCCTTCCTCGAGGTTTCAATTAGAACCTGGTTGCCAAGTCATTACGTGTTTGACAAGGTTAAATTACAACAATTGTCACAACAAGCCATTAATAAAAATCCTGATGGTAATGCCACTAATATCATGATTGATTTGGTTCCTCTTCTTCAAGAGGAATACCCTGGTCTTATCAATGATTTGAACTTTGACGAATGGTTCTACAACGTTGCCGGAGGTGCCATGGGCAATATGTTCATTCTTCATGCTTCTATCTCCGAATATTTGATCTTCTTCGGTACTGCTGTTGGTACTGAAGGTCACAGTGGAATTCACTATGCAGACGACTACTTCACTATCTTGCACGGTGAACAAAGAGCTGCCCCTGCCAACGTCCATGTTCCTGAAATTTACTTACCTGGTGATCAACACCATATGATAAGGGGCCAGCATAAACAGTATACCATGCCAGGTGAGTCGTATGCTTTAGAATTGGCCCAAGGTTGGATCCCAGCTATGCTCCCCTTCGGTACTATTCTGATCTTTTTCAATACGGTTGATTTCTACACCTTGTACTTTACTGCATACTACACTGGAAGAGATATGATCAAACACTTACTCAGAGGTAAGTTCTAGAAAAGATCAAGAAATCGTCAAGGTCGAAATGACAAATAGTTACTCTTTGGTAAGTTGCTGACAGAGAATCAACTTATCCATGGGTAAGGACTTGTTCTGATATACTTCTATGACATAATTTCTATCCTAGCAATATATAACTTCTAGATAGACAGAGAAATTTGAGTCTAAGCACTGTATTTGTACCTGTACTTGAGCACTAGGTTCTCTCCTTCTCTCTCTGACTGTCACTCGCTCTCTCTCTCTCTCTCATTCTCTCAGCTTTTCATTCTCCAATTTTCAGTCCAATTTTCCTTATCGGAAAAATGCCTGCGCATATCGCTGAAAATGGGCACTACTTCCCTATCGCTTATCTCTGGCAAAGATATCCCCCATCCTCCCATCGAAAATCCTTTCTGGCATCAGTATTTGTCGAGTTAAAGTCAGTAGCGTCTAAATATATGAGTCTTTATCGATTCTAATATTTTGGAAGCCTACTGTTCCATTTCAAGAGTTCCTAACTGTTAATTTTGTGCAAAATCGACCGCGTGTTCATCAACAACAATAATAAACCTGACCCTCTTTTTTATAACGAAGAAAGTATTGTACATTTATATTCCGTAATGGCTCCAAGACCTACTCCAGATGAGACTCTGAGTCTTTTACACCCCAATGGTCATCACGACACCAGTTCGATCTCGGAAGTAGGCGAAGATGAAATCATCTCCTATGTTCAACAAAGAAGAGCATCGATTGTTTCTGTTGGAACTGATAACATCCCTAGTAACTTTGCATTGACTACAAAACGCTCGAGACCTAATCTCGACACAGGTTCCCAAGCCCTTCATGCCATAGCCTCCAATGGCTCTTTCCTCCATAATGACATCAGTGAAATCTTATCGACTCACTCGGGAGCCATTTTGAAAGAACCAGAAACCACCATAAAAACTGAAACTAAGGTATTGTTCAAATACTCGATTCCTTTGATCATTACCTTCTTGCTCCAATACTCGTTGACGGTTGCTTCTGTTTTCTCAGTGGGGAGATTGGGGTCTACACAATTAGCAGCCGTGAGTTTATCGTCCATGACTGCCAATATTAGTGGTTACGCTATTATTCAGGGAGTGTCTACCTGTCTCGATACCCTCTGTGCCCAAGCTTTTGGTAGAAAAGATTTCAATTCCGTCGGGTTACACTTCATTAGATGTTGCTACTTCTTATTCATGTTATACGTCCCCATGTTTGTCTTATGGTTTTTCCTCTCTAGGCCAATTTTATTGCTTATCATCGGTAATGATAACCCGGAATTGATCCACTTAGCCACTACTTATTTGCAAGTATTGGGTTTTGGCCTTCCTGGCTTTATTCTTTTTGAAAATTCAAAGCATTTCTTACAATCCCAAGGAATCTTCCATGCTTCAACTTATGTTTTGATCGTATGTGCTCCATTAAATGCACTCTTGAATTATTTATTGGTCTGGGATAAAACTGTCGGCATGGGTTTCATCGGTGCTCCATTATCAGTGGTGATAACCAACTGGCTAATGTGCGGTTCTCTCTTCGCTTACATTTTCTTTGTCAACGGCTACCAATGTATTCCTAAACAATCAATTTTCCATAAATCTTACTTCAAAAACTGGACGAAAATGATCAACTTGTCAATACCTGGGGTGTTGATGGTGGAAGCAGAATGGTTAGCTTTCGAAATCATTACCTTTAGTGCATCTAAACTTGGCACTGATGTTTTGGCAGCTCAGTCAATTGTTTCCACTACTTGTGTATTGTTGTACCAGATTCCTTTTGCTTTGTCAATTGCAGCATCTACTAGAATTGCTTGGTTCATTGGTGCCGCCTCGAAGAAATCTGCAGTTAAAGCAACCCAATCTACCTTAATCACTGCTGGCTGTTTGGGAGTGGTTAGCGGTGCTTTTCTCTTCACCTTTAGAACATTTTTCGCTTCATTGTATACAAGTGATCCAAATGTTTTGCACATTGCTTCGCAGGTTTTGATTATTGGTGCAATGTATCAAATTAGTGACTTCATATCCTGTGCCACCGGTGGCATTTTGAGAGGACAAGGAAGACAAAAAATTGGTGGAATTTTGAACTTGGTGAGTTATTACTTAATTGCCTTGCCTTTTGCCTTTTTCTTCGCATTTTATGTAAAGCTTGGTTTGATTGGGTTGTGGTTGGGAATGATCATTGCCTTGTTTTTTGTTTCTGTTTCTCAGACATACATCGTCATCACCAGTAATTGGGATGACATCATCAATGACTGTATTAACGAGGCTATCTTGGAAGATGGTAATCTTAACATTGACGCTCACTCATTGATTCCTTCTATGAGTTCCTCTCATTTAGTGTGATAATTATGTAACCAACCAACGTACATCATAATTTTAGGCCCCCTCTTTCTAATTGATAATTATCTCATTTGACTTACTTATATTTAGTAACTGACAAGATGATCGATTCCTTTGTTTTTATAAATTTGTTCAGTTTTTCCTTTTTCGCAGCAATTTCTCAGAACGAACTTATTTTCAACAATTTTCATGCTGAAATTTCAAAAAAAATGAAAAATCAACAAAATTCCGACAATTCAAAGAAAGAGTTCTAAAATATACTGGAAAGTATACGATGAAGTACTACACTAAACCATTACGATAGTTATATACTAGTTTACATATGGTCTAGCCAGGCTAAAGTTCACCTTCTAACTGTTTGATTTTGAGATTGGCAGCTTCTAATTCAAGCTTATATGAATTCAATAACAAGTCATTCTCATTTACCTCTAGTAGGATATTATCACAAATGGTCCTTATTGAAGATTGGGTGGTAGTAGACTTTATTAATTTTACCTTATCCTTCAATTTTTTACTAGGATCAGACTCCGAGCTGCTGATCTTTGCTTTAAGCTCCTTGTACTTCATCATCAATCTCTGATACGACTTATAGAAAAACTGATGATTTGATAACTCCTCTATATACTCTTTTCTTAATTTTTTGTATTCTTCCTCATAATTGGACTTTATCTGTTCGGGTTTGCTTATTTCCTTTTTGTACATCACGTCCCCATTGACATCCACCAAATCATTCAAGTTACTGAGAAATTGATTTTGTTTTTCAATTTGCCCAAGAATCGTTCGTAGGCCTTTTGTTGTTTTCCCATCAATAGTAACAATCTCTTCATATTTTTTGAATGGAGTTCGAGATATGATATTTTTGTTGCAATTGGTATTAAAATCAGTTTCTACAAGAAGCTCTTGTTCGAGTTGGCGAATTTTTTCATCTGTCGTTAAGTCCTTGGGAAATTTCCCAGGATAGTTCGCTGGTAAAGAAGAAGTTGTGTTATCAATGGAATCATACTTGCTTATTCTATGATTATTGTATCGATAATTTCCTGCATGATTAACATATTTACTATTCTTGATTCTGTTTTTGTCACTTGGGCTACTAATATTGGTAAATTTATCATATTGGTTATTATAATTCAGTGGAATTTGTCGATTTACTGGACCCAAGGTCTCAGAAGAAGCGTAGTCAAACTGATCACCCTTGACATCACCAAAAAGTTCATTGTAGCCTCTATTGAACAGATTTTTGTCTCCACTTATCGAATATCTATCTCTTGACATGTTTCTGACTTCACTCTGCCGGTGACGGTACTTCATAGAAAGATCTCTGGTGGGTATGGTGGATTCACTACTGTGATTATATGATATCAGATGGCTATCTTGTTTAGGACGAAACTCATCTTCAAATGAAGGGATGGTATCGTTGTAGTCAATAGTGGGCTCATTGGTAAGATTAATTGAGTTATTCCCAAATATGGATGTCATCACCTTATTGAACATCCCTCCATTGCCCAGATCACTTGCAATCATCGGAACTCCAGAAAAAATGTGTAGGGGGGATTGACTTCTTTGCTTTCAAGAGACAAATCAGATGCAATGTTTTGAAAGACTCTTAGTTGCTCGATTGGAGTTCTTCCACATTTGGCAGATGCTTTTGCAATGATCTCACCAAGTGTAAAATGGCTTTCTCAACTTACGCGTGGACTACAAAACAAAAACAGAAGTTAATGATAGGACTGCATATAGCCAAATATTGCTTCCTGACATCTTTAACTATTGAAACAATAGACAAGAGCAGCTCAAGATAGCATTATACAAGTCATTAGCAAAAAGCTCATTAGATACTCGAAGCTTAAAGTACAACAATAAAGGGTTTGAAGATTATGTAGTTGACGACACTATTGAAAAGTTTAAAGGTAGAATGTGGACCAAGTAATTTGTCAAAAATAAGTGGTATGACATCACACTGATAAAAACTACATCAAGAATAAGAGAAAGTTTAATTTGGTTACCAACTAGTGTTTTGTCCAGGGTTTAGGGCTGATAAAAAATTAACACAAAAAATGCTCTTTATATTAATTCTGACTTTGGAGTCGATGCATTCACGAATTTGACCATATACAATAGCACTTGTACCACTACTCGAACTCATATCTCCACACAAGCTATCTATGAACATTAGGATAGCTAGTTTGCTGCAAAGATGCGAAAAGGGGTATTTTTTTTGACATTCATGGATTTTAGCTTTAAAGGATTGCAGCATTGGCAAAAACTGTGATCTGGTATCAAAGTAGCTCCGAGGATGTTGATGCGATGCTTGGGTGATTTAGAGTCATTTAGACTCCTCTTAGGCGCATTCTGTATTTTGAGAGGAAGTGTTGACATGGCACAAACCTAAACCTAACGATTTTCTATCAAAACTGACAAAAACGCCATACTCATTTCCGTACGAATCAATGAAACATTTCGGCGAATATGAGAGAAGGCATCTAGATTACAATACGATAATCAACTAAAAAATCTGATGAGGGAAATATGGCAAAAACGGAGAATTTGTAAACAATTATCTGCGTATAGAAATCGGAATAATATATATTGTCACAATGTCACAAACACTAATTACTCTCCATAGTAGCAGAAAATAAGCGTTATCTCCAGGAAAGGTTCGTATCTCGCCCAAGTATTTCAATATGACAAAGTTTGATAAGGGAATAAAAAATAACACATGGCGAGGCGACCAGCCATTTTACCTGACAAAACCACCATTCTTTACTCCACAATACGCTAGTTAGCTAAATCTATTGGCTGCATATGCATATGACCAAAATAAACCTTTCGCAATTCCCCTTTCAAATAGACGACGGATCAAGCATTTTGCCAATGGCACCATTATTGCAGAGAGCAGTAATATATGAGCCCATTTGTCTTCTGACCGTAAATATTGCAATGCAAGGTATTAAACTGGTATAATTAGCCATCTTCTTCTTCATCGTCCCAAGAAATAGCGATTCTCCTCACTGATACCATACCAGAGCGTGATCTCCAAGAATAATATACTCGCTCATGTGATGATCGGCTATATTACGTTTGAATATTTTCTATTGATGCGAAATGTACCTCTTCCACTGAACAATGCAGCACGGCGAAAAAAATAAAGGAGGACCTCCAGTAGACCTGCTTCTCACAGAAAAAATATATCAGTGCTCGTATGCTATGACACAGTCTATTTGTTTTTTTTTTTTTTTTTTTTTTATTTTTTTTTTTTTTATTTTTTTATTTTTTTTTTCAATCTGATGGATTAACTTGTTACCATGATTGAGTAAAGGAATTTTTTTTACATGGTTTTGATTTCAATATCCGTCAGATTGATGTCATTAAATATTCTCCATTCGCCATGAACAATTGTACACCTTTGTCGCCTGTGCCCAGAGCTTCAATGATGATACGAGAAGCATATAGACATGATAAACCGTCTCGGTGAAGTGTTTTGCATTCATAAATGAGGCTTGTTACATACTCGAATGGTGAAAACTTCTGACTATAGGTCTAGGAGTTGTAATAAAGGAGAAATTTGTCTAGGACGCCATTCAGGTGGCCTTGACTACAGGTATCACCAGAGAACAAAATAACTTGACTTTTACTAATGAAAAGTTGAGCTACAGAACCGAATTGTAATTGAAAGAATTCTTAGTGCAATTGAACGAGGAAGATGCTAAGAAGAGAGGGTTCTATTTTCACCGTACTCGCCGGAAAAGATATCCAAACAATGATTTCTTATGCCTATACGGTCATCTCTACCTTTGTATTTACTCCCTCGGCGAGAGACGAACTCATCTTGATAGGTCAACTTAGAAAAATATCGGAATTCATTAACAGATTCATGAATTTTTTCTGCTTGAGCAAATATTTTCCTGGAAACTATTGACCACGCTGCAGTTCTCCGTATTGTTTTTCTTACTCTTGATTTAACGAGGACCTAAGTGAAATAACTGGGTTAAATCTTTATTAAATAATGAAGGAGAACAACTTACTAGGAGGGGCCGTCATCAATTCAGGTCTCTCGTTACTTTTTCTTAGAAATCTTTCTGTGGTTGGAAATACTTTCATGTTACATTTAACTTCGGGATATATGGCGTATAATTATTTTTTTGGTCTGTCTTACAACTCACATCTTTTTCATCTTGTTATTTCCGAGACAATGATATAAATGTTTGGTAGAGACAAGAGAGCCCTCTTTGTTCTAGATATACTAACATGATAAGTTGTGAGATCTGCAATGTATCATGTACCAATGTGCATAGGCTATTTTTGTTACTCCGGCCTCACATTGACAGACAGCATCAAGCGGCACATTTTGCTGCGAACAATAATAGTACATTAGAAGTGCAAAGGCATTTTCCAGCCTGAAATCTAGAAACTGGGATTGGACCTTGCGTGAAACCTGTACCTGCCTCATCCTGTAAGAATTAGTGGGCGGCCTAGCGTAGGCACACAAGAGCGAAAGAGCATTCTCGAATCTAGGCTGTCATTTCTCCTCGTATAACTCAAGCTCTTAGAATACGATACAAGTAAGGTTGAAATCTTCAATTCTCGTGCATGTGCGCATATCCATCGATCAGAAATACTAGCAAACTCAAAGCAGTAAGTGAATCCAAGAGCTTGAATTTTCCGGCGTTATTTTTGACAGCTCACATAAATACTACTGTCCTCGTCAAAAACTTGGCTTAAACCTTTTTATTAACACGCATTGCGTTAATGTTGTTTTTAATATCTGGGGCTGATGCCTTAGAGTTGCAATATTGCCTCTTGGCAGCGAGAATGTTCGGTATTATGGTTGGAGTGATGTACGTTCTACCTCGATTACAAGCCAATAGGAGCCCAGCCCACTACGAGCCTCCGAAACAAAAATTTCGATAAGGTTTAATTATAATCAGTTATTTTGTATTCCATAGAAAATGTCATATGGATATTGTAACTACACTGAGGCCATCGCGGTTCCTTATGTTTCATTTCTTAAGCAGTAGTCTATTGTTTGCTCTAATTATTTAAATAGGATCTTATAAATCTGCACCCTGCCCATGAGTTAAAAGTCTAAAAAGATACCAATTGCCGTACGAAAAATAGGATAAGCTAACGATAAAGAAGTCGATGATAAAGCCAACGTGCATTAGAACATTCCGAAACATCTATTGAGTCGAAATAGTTAGCCAACGTCTGAGGTTGGAAACGATCATCAGACCAGCTTTTATGTAGATGGTAAAACTTGCAATTCCTGCTCATTATCTCCATATATAACCATACGCCAATGCAAAAACAAAAATTTGGTCAGGAGACCCGACTTATGCCTTCTAACTATAGAAACAAAGCGATAGTACCGGTTGTCAAAAAAAAAAACCTTTACTCCAAAAAAGCCTATTAGCATGCATTATGCGTTACAGCGCGCCATGCGCTGTTGCGTCGGCTATGCAGAGTTGGACAATACGTTCAGTAAACTCGTTCGTCCAGCTTCATTTTAGTGTATTTATTCGCTGGGAATTTACATAAAATATGAAAGCATATTATTTAACGTTAATAACTCATGTAATTAGGTGGAAAATCTCGAGGAATTTTTCAATTCGCTTGAAGGTTGCACCGAAGATGCTTTTAAAACCAGCTCCGGCTCTCCACCAACGTCATCGATTGCTAAATTGCGCCTATGGAAGCAATTGTTTTTGTATAGGGAATATGTGAGTGGCTTAAACCTAGACGAGAATGCAAAAACCGCAAGATATTAAGATAAAGTTGAAAAAGTTAAACTCGGTTGAATAATAACCAGTTCAGGATATTGCCAACATCGCCTCAACAACGTCTCGTCTAAACTTTTCCCTTGTTTTCAAATTACTTCTCCGGTCAAGCACAAAGAAGCAACGTTTTCAGCTCTTTTTTTTTCTGATCTTAGCAAATTGATAACATCAAATGACAGTTTTCACCAGCATTCCGCCAAAAACAGACGAGGTTCGCTTACCAATGAAAGCCTAGGAAAGAGTTAAGACGATTCTCTTCTTGCATGAAAAGGAGTACCAGCAGTTACTTGATTGTCCTCAAATAATTTACAATAGCTTTGACCTAGCAGATTGTGGAACTAAACTTGAGTGAGAACTTTGTTCTAAAAAAAATTTTTTGAGATCTTATGGTGATTGGAAAAAAAAGAAAATATTTTCTAACCCCAGAAGCAGGATCAGAAAAATATTTAAAGCGGTCTGCATTGTGTATGTGCATACATTGCGTTTTTGTCTTTCAAGCCTTACTTGTTCACGAATTTAATTCTCGTTTGTAGAATTAAAGATCATCTTTTGTATTTGGCGATAATCATAATTTTTCCTACCAGGACTATTCAACGACTGGCGTTATTTTTCTTTCTCTATTTGATATTTTTTTTTTCCATTTTTTTTTTAATTTTTTTTCTATTGTGCCAATTACCAAAATGAAAAATATTTGGTGAAAGGTTAAAATATTCCATTTTTTATAAATAGTCGTTCGAATCTTATCTGGTCTAAATTATTTAAACACTTCCAATTTTCTATTTTTCAACAAAATTTCTATTTTCCACTTGATTTCTTCTTACTTTTGAAGATAAACCCCATAACTGTATTGTATCCGAATCCTCATTGGGAAAGTGAATAATAAAATTGTCGTTCTTATCGCATAATTTTTCTTCTTCATAGTCCTCTAGACTTCCATTACTAGTTAGGGCTTACCCCGTATTTCATATTGGTAAATTAAAGAAGTTAGCGACAGTTTTTTGGTGATCCAGTTGCTCTAACCCCTTTTGTCATTCCTTCAAAAAAACTACCTGCATCCTCTCCAAGGCACAAAAGTTCATTTAGATCATTACTCTAATCAAATTAACTAACATTACTTCTTGTTGTTGCTCTCTCGTTAAAATACAAAACTATTCTACCATGTACGGAATAGAAAAATTCATCTTTTCGGGTGCCCATCATGCTGCTAGAAAATATCATCCTACAATTGCTGCCACTGCATCTTCCACAGGATGTTTCAATGAAGAATCCATCGATTTTCATCAATACGAATATCCGAGCCAGCTCTACGGCTCTGAGTTATTACAGCATGAAAAATCATTAGAAGAATACGAAACAGATATTTACGAGAGTTTTGTTCAAAGCTTAAGGTTGAGCAAACCTAATCTTGATTTATATAAGCAACAGCCGTACTTAACCTTTTCCATCAGGCTGAAATTGATTGATTTTTTGTTAAAGATGTCTATCAGATTGAAAATCTTACCGTTTGTTTTTTTCAGAGCAGTTAAAATCTTTGACAGATACTGTTCTAAAAGAATTGTGCTATTAGACCAATCTCAGTTAATTATCACCACCTGTTTATGGATCGCAGCTAAATTACAGGGTGGTAACAATCATTTTGTTAATTTGAGTAATTTGGATAAATTGAATTCCATCAAAACCATTAATGATTTAGGCTATGGTTCTGGTGGTAAATACAAAGGACCCACTGAAAGATTCAGATTACCAAAACTACATGAATTAGTTAAATTATGTGGAGCCAAATGTAAATATGACCAAGGAATGTTTAAACAAATGGAACTTCATGTTTTAGCCACCTTGGATTGGAATTTTAATGCTCCATCCATTGAAGAATTTATCATTTCTTCTCAAGAGTTTGATATTTTGAAAGATAACGAGTTTTTCAAAATTAAAGAGTTTTTGAGTTACATTGCATTATATTCAAATGAGTTAATAGACGTTAGTGTCATTGAGTTAGGTCGGGTGATTATAGACTTAGTCAATGAATCACTTAACTTAAAACCAGGGGATCCTTATTATCAAAGAATTAATTACCCTGACGGAATTGACATTGAGGCTTCTCATTATAATTTTATTAAAAAGAATTTAATAAAATCTATTTTCAATTCGTCGGAATTCATTTTGAAATTGTTTAATACTAAAGGTCCACAACAGTTTTTATTATGGATCATTTCCATTTACAAGGATCCTTTCACCCCCCCACCATCAGCGATTTCTAATCAGCTTCGATTGTCTCCATTGAGGAACAAAGATCACTCTGTTGCTTATCAAAGTCCTGTGTCGGAAAAGCCACCCAACAAAAGTGGAGCGCATTATACTGCTCCACAATACCAGTTAAACAACACTCACCAATTCTACTCACCATCTTCTTCTCCCATGACGGGTCTAGGGATTGTGAGTTCTATGGCGCCTCCATTAATGTCACAAAATAGTAGTTTTATGTCTGCTAACGCTAATAATACTACGATCATGGTGTCACCTCAGCCAACTTTTAAGCCAGTAGTTTTACCCAACTTACTGAAGGTTAGTCCTATGGCTGACTACATGCCCAATATAATCACCTATCCTTGCCCGTCTCGTGATGAGAGTTTGCGAGGACAGCTGAATTCGCATTACAATTACAAACAGTACCATCCCCAGCATCAAATCAATAGTAGTCAAAGTAGTTTAAGTACTACAATATCCAAAGATTACGATTATGGTTCTATGTTTGAATATGACCCAAGAAAATTTGGAATAAGTAGCACCCCACTGAGTGAAGAAGAATCGCCTACTTTACCAATTCCTACCGAAAAGCAACCAGTTGTAAATATTCCTTTCTATTAGTCTCATGATTGCATTAACTACTTTATTTTTATTCATTTCCAATTGTCATTTTTTTTTTTTTTAATTATTTTTGTTCATTTCCACATTTCCATTCCCTTTTGTATTTATGATTATTTTTTTACTGATTATTTTTTTTATTCAATTATTTTTTTGTTTCATTTCCATTTTATTTTTGCCATGATTTTTGTTGATATATTTCCTCTATAGAAAGAAAAATTGTACCTAGCTATGGTTTGGCTTTGATAAAAGTTGACTCACACCAACACACTCCCTCTGCTTTTTCTTTCTGAGTTTGCATTTTAATGAATATCTTGTTGTTAGTATTTTTGTTAAAAAAAAAAAGAAGTATTAAAGTTTAAGCTACTTCCGAAAACAGATAATAAACAGACTTTTGATCGCCGGTCTCGAAAGGAGGACATAAAAAAGACGCCCTCCTTGTAATTAGGTGAGTGAGGTAAAGTCATCATCGGCAGGGACCATAACTACCAGCAAAAAAAAGTGACGCAAGTTCCTTAATAGATGCCTGGCTGTTACATAACCGAGTAAGGAGAGGAAGTCAATTTTATTGATCTGCAGAAAGATCGACAATATTTTAAGTTACAAATAGCATTGAGACCAAATTGTTGTAGATACAGATTTGGTCTAGAAGGTAGAAAATGATACTTAATCAAGGAATAGTACATTCCCGGAATCTTAAGGTTTTCAAGGCAAAATGCATGACTCCGCCTAAGATAAACTGCACTCCTGTCGTATAAATTCACTAAAATATGAACGTTTGACGGACCAACCCGTGCACCTAAATCCAACACATCCGTACCTCGGAAGCAAAAACACCCATGCACCAGATATATTTGAACCGGGTCGTGAGAGACACAAAACACCAAAGTCAAACAAAAGAAACGAGAACAAAAATACTCCCTCACCAAAACTACTCCTGGATTTTTTTAACACTGCCTTTTTTTATGATATGTTCATCTTTGGTCCATAGAACATTTAATATCAAAACACGTACACCTATCATTTAAGTGAGGTGATTAGCATAATAAGAACATAACGCAGACTTTTCCATAGTTGTTTTTTCTTTCTCCCTAGCAGAGCCATATTTCATTCGTTTCATTTCATTGGCCGATTATGATGATATTCAATCCTATTATCTTAGCAGTGTTCTACTTAGTGACAACAGTTTTAGGTGAACCCAACATGAAAGAGTTGGTGGGGACCTGGTCATCAAAATCCAATACCGTGTTCACGGGACCAGGTTTTTATGATCCCGTTGATGAGTTGTTGATTGAGCCTGACTTACCAGGTATTTCATATTCTTTCACCGAAGATGGTCATTACGAGGAAGCATTATATCGTGTTGTTTCCAACCCTCAAAACCACTCCTGTCCTGTTGCCAGTGTCACCTATCAACATGGATCATACGAATTATTATCCAATGGTTCCTTGGTATTGACGCCAATCGCCGTGGATGGTAGACAGTTATTGAGTGATCCTTGTGGTGGTGATAGTGCCACTCATTCCACCTACTCCCGTTATGTCCAAGCCACTTGGTTCAAAACTTACCAGGTTTATGTCCATAACTACAATGGAAGATACACTTTACAGCTCTACCAATTCGATGGCTCTAAAATGCAACCATTATATTTGGCTTACAAACCTCCTTTAATGTTACCAACATATGCGCTTAACCCTACCGACAAGGCTTCAGAAACCAAGTCGAGCTTAAGAAAGAAGGTTAAACGTTCGTTGGAAAATCAATATAGAACTACTGCAGTGAAGCAGTTTTCAAATGATAAATATGATAATTTATGGTGGGTCGCTGTGGCCGTCGTGGGGGTGACTTCTTCAGTTGTTTTCTTGCGTTAGGAAGGCCTGTTGTCCTTTGTCAAGCTTCACTAACTCGTATATAACTACAGGAGATGCCAATCGAGAGCCATGGCTGTGTTTGGTATTCACATTGCTTTTTGCTATTCTTGTCTGCATGTATGGCATCTGCACCTTTGAAATTTATGCTGATTAAACACTCTGGTTGCATGTCCATATCTAGGTATTTTTTTCATGGTCATCTCCTGTCAGTGCTATTTGTCACCTTCCATCCTCATCCCTCCTTTTCCCTCCCTTTGTATTTTAATATTTGGTGCAATGATTTTACAGAAATGACGGGCTTCCTGAACCAGGATGGCCTGATGTAGAGAGGCCCAGACTGAGTTGAGTGTTTAACTTGTAGAAATCAACCAAGAAGCTAACGAATGTACCAATGGGGGCATCGTCTTAAATTGACTTTTAAGCTGTACTTCTATAATGCATACATAAGTGTATACCGTAAATATGAACGAATAGCTTCAAGTACACCAGATGAAGTTGTGCAATCTATAACAAATTGTTGACAATTGCGCACCCATTAGAAAGATCTCTTTTAGTGTTTAATAGCCTTAGCAAAAGAATTTTACATGTTAAACTTGTTATATTTGCCTAAGGAGGGCCATAATCTAGAAGTCGTTATCATTTCTAAGCTGGTTGAATTTGTAATCATAGTGTCACCGCTTTGGAGATGTTTAAAATGGTATGGAGCTGGTACAGCAATTGAAGCTAGGGTCGAATTTCCCCAGCTTGACGGGAGCAACACACTCAAAAAGCCAGGAAAACAACTAATTTGGCTACTTCGATACCACCAGCACTGTTCTTTAATCAATTTGGGGTCCATATTTCCTTCATCTCTTATCAGATAAATCGTGCGCAAACCAGATCTTTTACAGCCTTTTTCTCTGCGAAATCCTCTGGTCATACAAATTACACGGAGGCAACCACATCTCTTTCACAGCCAACTAAATACTGTTTTAAACTAAATCTTCCTTCTAATGTCGTGGTTCAGTGGTACTTCGGTGCCAATCACAGAACTCGACGAAAAAATCACCGAGGCCACTTCAGAATCCATCCCCAACGGAGAAATTGACATTGCCATAGCCTTAGAAATCACCGACGTTATTAGAAGTAGGAAGATTCCAGCCAAACAATGTATGAGAGCATTAAAAAAACGATTGATCTCCACTCACTCTAATTCCAATCTCATTGTTTCCACTTTAAAGTTGGTGGACTTATGTATCAAGAATGGGGGGTATCAATTTCTTGTAGAAATCGCCTCCAAAGAATTCATTGATTACTTAATTGATTACGTTTTTAAAGTCCATTACAACACTAAAGACTTTAAGGTTTATTCCAACGAATCCAAGTTAAAGGTTGGTAAATTCATCTTAAAGTTGTTGAAAGAATGGTCATTCTACTTTCAAAATCAAGTCCAATTAATCTACGTAGATAAAGTCTACAATCAACTATTGCACCAAGGATTCGAGTTTCCTGAACTTGACAGCGACATCACACAACTCTCTGCGAATTTTATTGACTCAGATGTGCCTCCTGATTGGGTAGACAGTGACGAGTGTATGATTTGCTACTCTCCTTTCTCGGTGCTTTTGAGAAAACATCATTGTCGTTCGTGTGGAGGTGTTTTCTGTCAGACCCATTCCAGTCATTCTATTCCTCTAGTTCATTTGGGTCTCATGGAACCAGTGAGAGTATGTGATAACTGTTATGAGAAGGTAAAGGCGAAAAACTCGGGTAGTTTGAAGAAAATTCAAAAAAATGAGAGATCAACTGCTAATGAGAGCTTGGATGACGAGGATGAACAATTAAGAAAGGCCATTGAGTTGAGTTTACAAGATTCTGGAGTTAAAGTCGGGTCATATAATCAGCCAATTCCATCTCCTCCATTACCATCAGTACCAGCAGTAGTTCCAAAAGTTGCTGAAGACGACGAAGATGAGGAGATGAAGGCTGCAATTGCTGCCAGTTTGAAGGAGTTCGAAGCTCAAGAGAGATTCAAACCAACAGAACCTGTACAACAACCAGCAGCTCAACGGCAGCCAGTTGAAACCCAACCAGATTTTTATTCTAATGTAACCTTGTTTGATGGCCAAAATGACTACTCCCAGAATGAACAACAGCGAAACTTCGGCCAGAACTTTAACCAAAACTTTAACCAACCACCAATTCAGCAGCAACAACCAACCCAACAACAGGCACAACACACAAAACCTGCGGAAGATTTGACCCAGGCAGAAGAAGAGTCAATCAACTTATTTATTGCCCTCATGAACCAAGTGAAAAGTGATCGTCTTAAACAGTCAAGTATCGTTTACGATTCCGATTTAAGTGAATTACATAACAAAGTAATTCAGTTAAAGCCAAAACTTAACAAATCTCTCAGAGGTTCTATTGAAAGGTATGACCACTTCTTAGAGTTGAATAATAAAATCTCTACAATTACTAGATTATATGATCAGTTCTTAGAATCGAAACTCAACCAAGCTTACAGTAATCATTACATTGGTGAAACTTCTCTTTCCCCTCAGTTAACTAACCCTCATAACATTCCTTATCCAATTGAAGAGTCAAGGTCACAAACAATGCCAGGGGAAATGTATAATCAAAGAAATCAGTTCCAACCACAGAATCAACATATATATAATCAGAACCAGAGCCAAGTCCAGGAACGGCAACAATTACCCCAACAACAGGTTCAGAACCAGGGCCAAACACCTCTCCAGACGCAGGGACAAATGCAATATGAACCTTCTTACCCCGGATATCCCGCCGATAGCTATGCAGGTAAAAATGACGAATACATTGCCCCCACTACAAACAACTTGGCTCCCAACTACAATGGTTCTTCACCCAGCTACCCTCCATACTCCCAACAATCATATTCATCTGGTGCAGAACCTTCATATCCACCTGGTGCAGAACCCTCATATCCTCCTGGTGGAGAACCATCGTATCCCCCTGGCGAAAGTGATGCGAGCGACACAGAGAGCGTTGCTAGCAGGTACCCTCCTGTAGAACTTCAGTCTCAGCCAGATGACAACGCTAATGTGTCTGAAATTCCGGCTCCAAATGGACCAGTCAAACGAATGCAATCAGCTGGTACTAGGTATCCTCCAATTGAAAAGCTTGAAGCAAGTGAACCAGAGTTCCCCTCAGTTTCCGAGCTTCCAACCATTAAGCCTTCATCTTCGTCAACATCAATTCATCGCACTGAGCCTGAACCATTAATAGAGCTTTAATCGATGCATAGAGAGACTGCGCCCTGTTGGACCATAAATACCTCTTCGTATGCGGTATTTTCCCTCCATCCTTGTGCCTTTATTCCCTTCATGGCCAATTCATGTTTTTATAAACTCTATCGCCATCCGTGTCATCACACTCTTCATAGCGAATTCCACGTCTTATTCCCTCACGTAATTCTGTCACGATGTAATTCCCTCAATGTAAATATTCCCGCATAGCTGCAAAAAACTGAATTGCGCTTTTTCTCTACTTTGACTGTTTACTGCATTTTCTGCACATTGCTGCGCACGCATCTAAAAACATCAATATTTTTTTGGATTGCTGAAATTTTTTCACTCATAAAGAAAGAACCATATTTTAGTAAATAATCCACTCTAGGAAATACTTGTTTGATTGTATTGCACTTATATCAGAGTATCCAGATATAAGTCACATTTTCAAAAAACCTTCCCTTTTTAAACCCCCTGTTTCCCCACGAGAGCTGCCGCTTGAAGTCCACTAATCGTTAAACTCACTATCACCGTGAGTCGCCATTCCAAAACTCTAGCCCTTGCCCTTGCCCCCCCAGAAGTACTTAAAAATTGAGATATGACCCCTTTAGTCCAATACTCCCACGATGAATTTATTGTAGAATCTGAACCTGATTCTTATCAAACTATCCAACCCAAAGTCCGTGCTCCAGTTGTTGTCAGCAAGAACGAAAGAGTTATTCGTGACGCTTTGGTCAACCATATTGAACACATTGACCATGAAATTTGTGAAGCTGGTGATGAAGATTCGTTTTTCGTTGCTGATTTGGGTCAAATCTACAGATCTGCCCGGTTATGGCAGGAAACTTTGCCAAATGTTCATGCCCACTATGCTGTGAAATGTAACACTGATCCCAAAGTGATTAAGTTACTTGGCGAATTAGACATAAACTTCGATTGTGCTTCCAAGAATGAAATCGATACTGTTTTAAACTTAGGCTTTACTGCTGACAGAATCGTCTATGCTAACCCTTGCAAGACCAATTCTTTTATTAGACATGCCAATGGCTGTGGAGTTAATTTGACCACCGTTGACAACTGTCAGGAATTGAGAAAGTTGAAACAATTCCATCCTGAATGTGGGATTTTGATTAGGATTGCTACCGACGATGAAACTGCCACCTGCCGGCTTTCTACCAAATTTGGCTGTACCGTTGATACTGCAATCAACGAATTGTTGCCACTTGGTAAGGAATTGGACTTGAACATTAAGGGGATTGCCTTCCACGTTGGTTCCGGAGCCAAAGACTTTTCGTCGATTTACAAGGCTGTGGAAGACGCCCGTACCATTTTCAATGCAGCCATTAACAACTATGGTTTCGATATGTGCGTCGTTGATATTGGAGGAGGATTTGAGACTCATTCATTCCTTGAATCGAGTGAAGTAGTTAAATTCTCTTTGGATAAGTTCTTCCCAACTCCTTTTGCTAACAAGCACAACATTAGGTTCATTGCAGAGCCAGGAAGATTTATGGTCTCAAATGCTTTTACTTTGGCTGCTCACATCATCGCTCGTAGAGATTTGTCTGCTCAAGTAAAGCAACTCAATGATATTGAGGCCATGATCTATATCAATGATGGGGTTTACGGTAATTTGAATTGTATTCTCTTTGATCACTATCAACCTACTCCACATGTACTCAAACATGAGGGTAATTACTATTACGGGGTTCAGAACCAGGTCCAAACCAAGGATTTCTCCATTTGGGGACCTACCTGTGATGGCTTGGACTGCGTTTCTTCTCGTAGTTCGTTGTGTGCTGATGTCAAGGTTGGAGATTGGCTCTATTTCTCCAATCTCGGGGCTTACACCTCAGCTGCAACCACTTCGTTTAACGGGTTCAAGGGCGTAGCAAACACCATCTACGTCTGTTCAGAAGAGATTAATTAGATCTCGCATTTAATCTTTTGTTTAGTTTTTAATAAAGTTTTTTATTCCGTAAAACATGTAATCGCATTGATTTTGCATGCGACATATATGCATTGTACCTGGACATGTCAAATTCTTGCATGTTTCACTGATTTTATTATCTACAAATGTTCCAGCTTGCTTAATGTCTGCATGGGACTCAAAGCTGTACATGAACATCATCATATTTGCTTCATCTGCTTTTTACAAGTGACTTCAAGACTTTATCATATATATCTTGCTCATACATAATTACCCCTCTTATTACTTGAGTTTCTCGTATCTCGCCATCTCAAGTCTCGTGACAATACTATATGCTTCCTTATCTAACCAGTTGCTATCTTATCTATCAGCCCACCTATTAGTCCCAAAAGCCGTTATCTTTTGCTAAATATACGCCAATCGAAGCTATGCATTCATCTAGCATTATCCATGCAAATCCAGTAGTGCTGAGTTTGGATCACGCAAACTAGCACTTATCATGCTTCCACAGCCATGTTTCAAATATACGCGCAAACTAAAAAAAGAAAGAGATGATGACGGTGTAGCAGACAAAAATATGTCGCCATGGCTTTGTATTTTTTTTTTTCGGACAAAAATATTAACCTCTACAACTAATCGTTTTCAAGGACACTTTGTACCAAATCATTGGTATTGTCATAACTCCTAACCAGGGAATCAAAAAAGAAAGAACTGACGTTCATCCTCAATTATAGGTGGCCTTTTCCAACATGTCCCGTGCCACCCAAAATCAAATAAGTAACGCTTTAAAAGCATTGAACACCAAAGAAAAGCCGACTGAACGCGATTACTCCATCCATGTCACAGAAGATGGTGAAAGAATATCCACCAAAGAAAGGGCGGTTGCTTCGGTGACTCCTCCAGCAACTTTCAGACCTAGTGACCAACAAGTTTTTTTACCGAATGGATTACCGAACTGTGATTTTTTAAAGGAACATTTCTTCCATGAAGGAAGGCTTCGGGAGCATCAAGCGATACGAATTATCCGAGATGCTACTGATTTATTGGCGAGTGAACCCAATTTGTTGGATGTTCCGGCGCCAGTCACGGTATGCGGAGATATCCACGGACAATATTATGATTTAATGAAGCTATTCGAAGTAGGTGGACATCCGTCCAACACTTCATTTTTATTCTTAGGAGATTATGTTGATAGAGGCTCCTTTTCCTTTGAATGTTTAATTTATTTATATGCTCTAAAGTTGAACTACCCGGATACTTTTTGGATGTTAAGAGGGAATCACGAATGTAAGCATTTAACCGATTATTTCACTTTTAAGTCCGAATGCTTGCATAAATATTCCATGACGATTTATGAAGAATGTTTAAGATCCTTCAATGCGTTACCGTTAGCAGCAATTATGAACAAACAATTTTTCTGCGTTCATGGAGGGTTATCGCCTGAGCTCAAGAGTTTGGACGATTTAATAAGACTTGATAGATTCAGAGAGCCTCCAACCAAAGGATTGATGTGTGACTTACTATGGGCCGACCCGGTGGAAGAGTATGACGACGATAATATGGATCAAACGTTTGTGAGAAACTCGGTCAGAGGGTGTTCGTATGCATTCACGTACAAGGCATCATGCCAATTTTTAGAAAGAACTGGGCTTTTATCGATTATTAGAGCCCACGAAGCACAGGACGCTGGGTATAGAATGTACAAAAGAACGAAGACCATGGGATTCCCATCATTATTAACGATGTTTTCTGCTCCCAATTACTTGGACAATTACAACAATAAAGCTGCCGTATTGAAGTATGAAAATAATGTTATGAACATCCGTCAGTTTAATGCCTCACCCCATCCATATTGGTTGCCTCATTTCATGGACGTGTTCACCTGGTCATTACCGTTTGTTGGCGAGAAAATCACAGATATGTTGGTGTCTATTTTGAACATTTGTACCGAGGAAGAATTAGACGAAGAGACTCCATTCAGTGAAGATATGGAAATGGAAAGTGAATCTTTCGACTTCAACCAAGGATCTCCCACCGCAAGACCTCCCTCGATTCCAGAGAGGGACGAAGAAGCACAGACATTGGCAGAGAAGAGGCTTGCGTTGCGAAATAAGGTCATTGCCATTGGTAGAGTTTCAAGAATGTACCAAGTGTTAAGACAAGAATCGGAGGGTGTTGCTCATTTGAAGCAATTAAACAGCGGGACGTTACCTAAGGGCTCATTGCTACATGGTACTGAAGGGTTGAGAAGAACGATTACGTCATTTGAAGATGCCAGACGTGCTGATTTGATGAACGAAGCATTACCACCTTCCCGAGAGGAATTGAAGAGAAGAGAAGCGGAGAGAAACTCGAGAATCAAGAGGGACCTACAGGAGCCAGAGAATAGTAATCCTGTGTTTCAAAGACTCATTCGGAGATTGTCCTGAGGAGAGAGTGGAGAATTTAGGCCAATTCTTTCAGAGTACAACGAGTTTTGTGCTCAAACCGATTCACTTGCTTGCCTAAGGGACTACAAGAGGTAATGTAAGGACCAAGTAATCTATAACCTGATAAGCCAATCAGGAGCATTGGGGGAAGTATAAGAAGTCCATTTGAATACTTTTCTATTTTTTATTTCGTCTATTTATCATCAATAAATATTACATCTTTGATATTTCAGTAGATTTTCACCTTTATCAGCGAGTAAATTTCACCTTCCATTATCAGCAAAAATTTCCTTTTTCATCGTATTCCCAGTTCATTTCCATTGCATTTCACAAATTATCTATTAGACCCTCTTCAGGCTCTGATGGGTTAACCGCTATCGTAATCTACAATACTTCCCCATTGGGTTTATTACTGGCGCTCACGTGAAAAAAAAAATCTTGATGAGAAACACCATCTTTAACCACGAGTTTCAGCATCGAGTCTGCCATTGCAACAGATAAACAAGCTTGGCTTACTACTCTAACAAGCACTTGGCTGCTCGAGCGATACGTGTTCCAAACCAACAGAATGACCGGGGTTCGAATAATAACAGAAGCGCCCAATATCGAAAACACTATTCCGGTCTCACTCTACCAAGCTTCATCTCCCGAGAAGTATTCCCTCGAGGAAGACGACAAGTTCGTTCTTTATGGCGGAGGAACAAATTTCTATATAAATATCCTCAATAATGACCCTACCCACGAGCTCACAATCGATCCCCAAATCGCCCCGATTCAACATGCCAGTCTATTCGTTCTCAATACTAGTTTTATAATATGGCTGGAACAGTTACACCGAGGATTGGACATCGGATACCCGTCGATAATCCTCCATGCCCTACAACAATTGGACAACCAACCTGCATTATACCTACAACTCGTGTCGAACGACTTACTTAACAGCATACCGAATGGGCCCAGCGAATTCACGTCATCGGTCGAGATAGTCATCACTGCGGCAGGAGACTCCCAAGAGAATCCTCTCTTCTGCCAGCAGCCGGCGTCGAGCCTCGAGAAAATTTACCATGCGATGTCCCAGTGCTCTTCGTTCCACGTCGACAGCGAAGATTCGGACTCGGGGCCTGAGTTCGCCCCATCTGTCCCAGGTCACTGGCTCGAGAACGGAATGGAACCGGGCCAGGACGTCGACGACGGGCACTGGATCCAGAACAACGGGCATGCTGACGATCTTCAGATGGATGACGGGGACTCCGAGGGGCCTGAGTCGGGCATGAATGTGGATGTGGGGTTCGCCCAGATAGTGGGCAACATCAGAAGACGGGACGACGAGGACCACGAGGCGGAGCTGGCCAAGGCCCGAAGGCTACAGTAAGGCTAGAGAACTATTGCGAATATGGTTCGGTCGGCCGAAATTGGCCCACGAGACGCCAATACTGGACAGATAGGCGCTTGACTTTTGCTTCCTCCCCCACACAGTTCTCGGCCAACTGCTTCTTCCTTTGTCCACCGGTTGCTACGTCAGTCGGCCCCATCCCGCCATACACCTTTCTCTACTTAATGCCTGTATACATGGATGCAAAATCACATCACCATTTCCACCATTTGTAGAACCAAACTCCTCATCCCCTTCCGTAAACGGTCCACACTCCTTCTACTTCTCTTCTCTTCTGTTCTCTTGTTTTCGCTTCTCTTTGCAACTCTGGCCATCATCGGCCGAGTCTTTAGCAACGCTCTCTCTTTTTTTCCCTCTTCCTTTTAAAGCGCGGAAATTATCCTCTATTTCTAATCCCGCTATCCAGAGCCGTTCCTCCTCAGGCCTGCCGTCGTATACAACCCACAACCCACATACCCACTGCCATAGCCGGTGTCCATCGCTTACCACACTCTCTGTTCATGATGAAGTCGAACGAGGAGAGACTTCGGTTCAAAAATCATTTTTTCAAGCTCGGCCAGGGAAGGATCATACCTTTAGATAAAACCGACTACTGGAGCGTGTACTGGACTTTTCCAGAAACCTCCAACGATATCTTCGAACTATTAACTGCCCATGACGTCCAAACCATACGTGATCAGAATATCGCCTCGTTTCTCCTGTTGATCAGGGTCCTTTGCACAAAGTTGATTGACGTGGCTGATCTGGAGAATTTCCCTCATACTCACCCAAATTGTTCCCTAGAAGCCTTAAACTGTTGTCGCTTTCTCACGAGATTACTACCATTCCTCTACGAATTGCAAAACTATACCCAGGATATCGAAGAATTTCTCTTCTGGCAAGAATCTTTCGACACCCATCGCATCATATCCAATGACTTCAAGTCCGTTCCTGCCTCCAATAAAGACAACCTCCTAGGCCCCAAATTCCTCAAAACCCTAGTAAATCTCTTATTCATCCGAGGATTCACCGTAGAGTCGACCGATGTGAATTCTAAGCCTGAAAGTGGTCTGTCTAACGTCATCTTCTCAGTATGGGAACCCGGCATCGGAACCACCTCCAAGTACCATAAACCCAATCTTATCCTTGACACGAACAGAGCCACGGTACTTAAACTTATCCTCACGGCAATTTCCACCTCCTTCTATTCAGCACCGTCCAATGTTGTGTCCAGAGGTTCCAAGTTCCTTACTTTGCTAGTTGCCACCACCCCGAGAATTGAACTCTTGACCCTCGTGTGTTCGTTGATCAACCTTACCTGTCGTTCTGCCCGTAGTGCTGCGTCAGAGAATTCCTTGTACTACTCTCAGGTCCCGTTGACGAAGGCCCGTCACTTGTGCGTCACCTATTCTATTCAACTACTCACTGCCATGATAGTGTATCCGCTACCTTCTAGCGTGCACACGGCCTTTTTGGTGGATTTGAATTTGATATCTACACCCAAACCCTACAATTTGGCCAGACTTTACGTGGGAAAACTTCATAAAGAAAACGAACTAATGTTTCTAGCTTCCTATCTATTGAATATTCTCCGAGTCCCGCTTCAGTCGTCCAAAGACGCGGAAAATTCCAAGTTTACCTTGAATATTAAAGGAACTCAGCCGTCCTTGTGGGCCACGGAAACAATCATGCTATTCTGGGAGTTGTTCCAATGTAATAAATCGTTCCGTACCATAGTCGGTGCTCGGTACATCCAGGAAATCGTCATTATTCTCATCTTTTACATCTTCACTTATCATGATAACCAAACCCATAAAAATTTGGTAAGAATTGCCTCCTACTTCATTCTCCACATGTCCGCGGACGACCAACTCATGAAACCGTTGGTGCACCCAATTAATGCCACTTTTTACGAGTCTCTCCCCAATAACTTCAAGCTCAATCTTCGTCCAGGTACCGCAAGAGAATTCGCTATCGTCCAAATGGTGACGATTCTCACCAATATCACCCCGTCAGAAGGCGAGTCTTCTTATGCGGTGAAAAACCATAATAATCCCCTGCTGCCTTCCCAGTCTCAGAAGCGCCGTGCCAACGATCTTCTTGCTGCCACTCTTGTGGAAATATTCTACAACTTAGTGCCAATAGTGGATCCCGAATTGGAGTACCATGAAATTCCGCTCAGAAAGTTGAGCAACGGCAATCCCGGCGGGGGATTATCGTATGCTACCTGTTCAGCAATTACGCAGCTTATCATCAAGTTTTCGTCCAAAAGCTTCTTGATGGAGTCTCCATTCCATGGTGACATGTTAGCATTGATATTCAGATCCATTTGTACAGCCGCAATTAAGCAGCCAAAACCTTCTAGAATGCTCTTGTTTTCGATGTTGAAGAATGAGAAAATCTACGATAATGTGTGGAACACCATTTTCAGCTTGGATAATGTCTCGTTCTCTGGCAGCAAGTTGAACTCCATCAAAGACGAGGAGAATGAAGAGGACGACACGGCGTCTATTGCTGATAGTATTAATACCTCCGGAGTAGCAGACCATGATTTGGATAGTTTGGGGGACAGTTTGTCCCGAGTAGAGTCCAGAAGATCCGACCAACTTTCAATCAACTACCCTACACCCAAGATTGGCCACGACATAAGCGAGTCTCAGTTCATTCAGAGTCTCCAACAAGCAGATACCTCTCGACCAGTCAGTCTCCCCAATACGCCAACTTTCGAGCCGCAAGACATTTCCGCGCTCAATGATGAACTAGATGAAGAAGATGACGCTATTGATGCTGCATTACGACCAAAACCACCTACGGGAATGTCTCAGAAAAAGAGAGACAAACTCCCGAAAGATGCACCCATTCCTCGTACCTGGGGTGGTAACAATGCATTAAGAATCATACTCACCATTCTCATTCCCAACCTTAAGGTATCTCTCAAAGAAGTGTGGTCCAGCAAAGAGGGCCCCAGTATCGATAGTTATCTTTTGGTTAAGCAAATCGAATCTACCGACTTTGAGCTGCTAACCCAGGAGTACAAGAGCCAAATCAACTACGACTTCCTCCCATCCACTCCGTTCGAACCTTTGAAGTTCACTTGGAGCCATTTGTCGTTGGGATGGTATATTTCTCTATTAAATGGGCGAATTTTCAATGCAGTGGAGAATGTTAATGCCCACGTCAACGGAGCAGGAAATATCATGTCCAATCTCTCCAGCTCTTTGGCTTCCTTCAGTAAATTCACCTCTGGATGGTCTAACTTAACCAAGACTACCACCGCGACGAAAGTCGATTCAGGTAATGATTCTCCTGAAGTATTAGCGTGGGTTATGAATAATTTGACCAATGTAAATAATTGGTCTCACACTGACATCAAACTCTTCAAGATCGAATTCTCTAACCGAGATTCTTTTTTCCCTATAGACACCACCGGCTTCGGCATCAACACTAACCAATCGGCGCCCGGGACTCCTCGAGGAATGAATGATATGGCCAATTCGTTGGTCAGACGATTCAGTGATTTCCGTTTGAACAATACTGCCAGAACACCAACTTTGGGTTCGGCCAATACGTTTACTCAGATCGATGAAAATGAGCCGAATATGGGTAAGTATGGCAACAGAAACTCGGTGACTTCATTGCACTCATTGAATGCGTTGAACCGGTCTCGCACCAACACTCCAAGAAGCTCCATCAGCATGTAGCTGTTCAGGAGTAATACACACTTATCAGAAGTCCACAGTCATTTCAAGAGCGTACAGTGATGCTTTCACTCAATTGCATGTAGCAGTGCAACAGTGCACACTACCAAAAATCAGCCTAGTAGCATACAGTAAAATCTAAAATACACATTTATTAATATACACTCTAACGTCTGCGACCCTTTCTTTGGACCAATTCAAATCCATCATCATCCACGACAGGACCCTTTGGCTCTGGCTTATCCAACTCCATGTCTGCAACTTCATTTACTAGTTGAGGAACGTCAACATCGTCGTCGCTCTCTTCGTCTGACGATGGGTTATTAGGATCAGTCTCCACCACCACTTTCTGCAGCTGGCTCTTTGTTTGTTGCTTGCTATTCCATTTTTCATAGAGGTTATCCACAGTGGAGTATATTTTGGTAGCAACATCCTTGTAAATCTTCATAACCAAAGCACCAATTTCCAAGGCAGAATCGTTATCAATTTCGGTATCAAATTCATCCACCATTGCATACAACAAAGTTTCTTCGATTAGTTGCACATCCACAGCCTTTTCATCAAACAAATCAATAACAATTCCTGAGATCCAGTCTCTTTTCTCAGCCGAGTTGGCACCTCCCCACGAATTGTCTACTGCCGTAGTTAACTCTTCCCATTTATACACGGCCATACAGACTCCGAGTTCAAACTTGGCCTGTTGCTTTTCATCACCAAACTTAAGGCTGGCGACTCCTTCTTCTACCTCCACGTACTCAGTGGGATCTATTACCGACATTGGTTGTTTGCAAAAGAATTAGTTTAGATGTCATCTCTCGTTTTTCTAAGTGAAAAATTTCTGTGCAGGCCCAAACCAAATTTCTCGATGAGGTCATTTTGCAGATAACACCGATAAGATGCTGCAAAAAATGCTACTTTATTATAGTACTTATTAACATGCTACCTTATCTGCTATCATAATGCTGCCTTATAAATTACATGCTCATGACTTATACAACTACAACATGGTACTTACTTGTTGATCGGCCTTCAATACGGTGAGCACTTCGTCTTGGGACACATTTAAGTTTATGAGCTTATGTCTTTCACTTCTGACGCTCTGCTGCATGAGAATCCCGTTTTCCACCAACTCTGTGATTATATGCTTAAACTTGTATGGCCGAATATTGATGGTTTCTCCATCATTCTCCTTGTAGAGTAAATCCACAAGCGACCACTTTTCTAGTTGTTGAAGAGTTTCGTCCGTGCTTGTGAGTAACAGGAGTGAGTTCTTCACCTCATCAATGACACTACCAAGAGGATTCTCTGCTAGCCCCGATCTCTTCATTCTAAGTAGTACCCCAACCAACACAAGCTTTGATGTGAATGGGAGGGTAGCTATGAACTGAGACGTGGGCGAGTTGATGGTTTCATTTATTGCTTTGGAAATATGGCCAATCAGAACCACATATGGCTCATCACTACCCCTCTCAGTAGACTCCAGCTGGAGAAACTCATTTTCGGCGATTTCAACGGCTCTCCGACAAATATTAAGAGCTCTTCTGGCATCACCACTAACACCAGCGACTTTACGAGAAGCGAACCCAATGGCATCGGAGTGTAGAATTACATTTCTTTTACTCTCTTTCGTGAACGTGATCAATCGGTTGGCAATGATCTCTCCAAGTTGTTGGAAAGTATACCCAATGAATTGAATTCTACGAAGACCCAATCGTGATGAAATCTTATTGGATAAAACTCTTTCTGGTAAGTCCATGGTATTGGCAACTGCAAGAACAATCAAATTGGAATTGGAGTAAGTGGGCCAATTGAAGAAATTGTACATAACATTCTGCTTAGCAGTAACGATTTGGTCCAATTCATCCATTAATACCACCAAGGGCTTGCGGGACTTATCATTCTTTTCATTTTTGAAGTAATCCTCCAATAGCAATGCAGCATTGCTAGCACTCACTTTCAAGCCACTTATTGTTTCCCACAATATTTCATACGAAACATTTGGTGTCAATAACTTTAATCCATTGATCTCGAGATAGTCAAAATCACTGACAATGTTATCCTGAACTCCTTCCTGTAGTTGTCCAACAACCTCTCTTATGGTGGCAGTTTTTCCTACCCCTGGAGTACCACTTACGTAGATACAACAGCCAGTTTTTTCGTTAATGGCTGACTCTAAATTCATGTAGATGGTGGTGAATTCGTTTTCACGGCATGGCAAATCTGCCAAGCGGGCTGATGTATGAAGTTTTTCTTTCATTTTCTTGAAAGCATCCGAGGATGATTCTATTGAAGGTGAGGTGCTAGTTAATTTTCTGCTAGGAATGGGGAGATTTTGTCTGGAGTTCTCTGGTTTTATTTTGATTCTTTTGTTTAAGGGTGATAGTATGGGAGCTTGTTTGTTTCTGACGTACATTTTTCTTTTGGTTGGAGTCGACGGTATGGATTTACGTTTCCGAGAATTCTTACTCGGACTATCCGATTCAGATTCGTCATCCAATTCGAGATCTCCGTCATCAGATTCCAGGAAGTCTTCTGGTTTGACTTCACCATCAAGGTCGGAGTCATCGTCACCTGAACCATCTATTTCGATACTTTCAATAACTTTAGGACTCTGCTTCTTTTTCGTCACCTTCTTTTCTGATTTTACAATTGGCTTAGGCTGTTTAGTACTGGCCTTATATGCCGAGGGTACAGTTTGAGACCTTATGGACTTCAACACTTCATTAGGATTTTTTTGATAAGAAGAATGCATTTCTCTAAAGTCAAACTTCTCACTGAAGTGTTCTGCAAACAGGTCACATCCTCTTCTACATAAAAATGTTGAGTCTGAATTGGAATCATCAATTATGATGTTCTCAAGCTCCGATTCTGATATTATACGAAGCTTGTCAATTATGTCTGTCACTTTAATGTATCCAACTAAGGGAGAAATGAATATTTCATTACCAATGACGTCATTCTGGGACTTGTATTCGTCAACTTTTGGTAAATCCTTAAAGTCAACGTTATTCATTTGGATGAAAAAAGCAGCCGCCATATCAATGAAATTCTGGACACCGAACTGAATTTCTTTAATAATGACAATATCGACTTTCTGTTTCTTTTTGTTATTGACAAGTACCACATCACCAACCTGAAGAACCAAATCATCGGTCTTTCTCTTCAATTTCAAATTGGTGGAACTGCTGCTGGCCTTGATGGGAGTATTACGTCTAGATCGTCTGATTGGACTTCCAGATTCCGATTTTACGGCAGATCCCACCTCATCATCTAACAAGATGTATTCCCATCCTTTCATCTCTTTTTGAGACTTCGCCATGGTGGTAATTGAGAGAGATGAGTGGAAGTCAGAAGAGAGACGTGAAAATTAGGGCGCGTTGATATTAGAGAACAGTTGTATACAGGAACATCAACAGAAATATGTTAAAATGATCCCAAATAGGAAGGTAATCGTAACTCATGTATTAATGTATAGTGTACAGATTGGCGATATCGCTAAGCCAGAGGATACCAAGGAGTTTGTACTTGAGGATGGGCATGATTATTTGAAAATTAAAATAGGTTCACCTGTGTTGACGATTTCATCGAGATTTAGACGTAAATCGAATGCTTTAGATAAGATAATCTTGAAAATCTTTTGAACATTGATGGAATGAGAAGTGGAACAGAAGATCACTGGAGACTTCATGGCGTTACCGAATTTTTTCGCTTGTTGGGTTATTTCCATTTGGTCTTGATATGATAAATCAATGAATTGATCGTATTTGGTACCGATTAAAAAAGGAATGGCCGTTTTATTAAATCCTCTTACCTGGCGGTACCATTCTTTTATGGAATTCAAGGTAGATTTTCTGGTTAAATCAAACATAAATAGTATTGCAACTGCATCATTGGACACCAATGGTAACATATTAATGAATTCTTTTTGTCCTCCCAAGTCCCAAATGGAGAACGTTATTGTAGTGTTTCTGATTTGGATCTTTTTGTCCATAAAATTTACTCCAAGTGTTTGAATGTAGTCCTCGTCAAATGATCCCTCCACATATTTAACCATCAACGAAGTTTTCCCAATCTGGGAATCACCGATCATCCCAATCTTGAGAGCCACCCTAAAAGCATTAGTGCTGTACTTTAGTGCCGATTTACTTTAACATACTGGTTATTTTGGTCCTGATTGTCGTCTTCCATGCTGAAGAGTAGGATTTGACTATACGAAGTAGTTTGTTTACCTTTTGTTTTTGGCGTGGGTCAACAGATGCACGGGTGTAGTCAGATTGTGAAAGTGTACGGTTTTTTTGTCTGAACGTGAATCATGTGACTTCCATATCATAATTGGGCGCAAGCCCTGAGAACGTCACACATCCCGCACCAATATTTGTATGCAGTACTAAGACGTCCCACTGATTAGGTAAAGTAAGTGAGAAAGCGTCTCATAGTGAGGATGAAAAAAAATACTGAGGAGAATTTTCAGAAAAAAGGTTCCTTTCAGATTTTTGTTTGAATTTACTAACTTTAGTTTATTTTTCATATATACCTAAGTGAAGAAACATGGCTGTTGGTAAGAATAAAAGACTTTCTAAAGGAAAGAAAGGTTTAAAGAAGAAGGTTGTTGACCCATTCACCAGAAAAGAATGGTTTGACATCAAAGGACCATCTACTTTTGAAAACAGAAACATTGGTAAAACTTTGATCAACAAATCCACTGGTTTAAAGAATGCCGCTGATGGATTAAAGGGCCGTGTTCTTGAAGTTTGCTTAGCTGACTTACAAGGTTCTGAAGATCACTCTTACAGAAAAGTCAAATTAAGAGTTGACGAAGTTCAAGGTAAAAACTTATTGACCAACTTCCATGGTTTAGATTTCACCACCGATAAATTAAGATCTTTAGTCAGAAAATGGCAATCTTTGGTTGAAGCCAATGTCACTGTTAAAACTTCTGATGACTACGTCTTGAGAGTTTTCGCTATTGCCTTCACCAAGAGACAAGCCAACCAAGTTAAGAAGACCACTTATGCTAAATCTTCTAAATTAAGAGAAATCAGAAAAAAGATGATTGAAATCATGCAAAGAGAAGTTTCCAATGTTACTTTAGCTCAATTAACTTCCAAATTGATCCCAGAAGTTATTGGCCGTGAAATTGAAAAATCCACTCAATCAATTTTACCATTACAAAACATCCACATCAGAAAAGTTAAATTATTGAAACAACCAAAATTCGACTTGGGTGCTTTATTAGCTTTACACGGTGAAGGTTCTATCGATGACAAAGGAAAGAAAGTTTCATCTGGTTTCAAAGATGTTGTCTTAGAATCCGTCTAATTATATTGAAATTCTATAATTAATAAATAATTCATGTTAGAACATCTCTCACCATCAAACAAAATAAACATATTATTAAAAGAAACGATTGTAGATGAGAACAAAGGAGCGTTACAGGATAAATATAAAGGAACGTTACGGGAGCGTTGCAAGGTGAAATCTAGGGCCAGAGAGCTAACTTCCCTCTTTAGCAGCATTGCATTAACCAACACTCAAGCGAGCCCATCTCTAATCACGAGATTTACTAGCGTAGACGAAGGCTAAAAGCATATGTGCTTATGTGAAAGCAACATAACAAGCCAAATAGCAACTTACCCTGGGCCGACGCCCGTACACCGCGAGATAAAGACTATCTTTATCCTCTAGAGACGTAATGCCTTCTGCAGCCCGCATTAGCATATGTTTAGCTTCCGAAAGAGCGTATTAGCCTAGAAGATGCTACATCAACACACCGCGGCTTGCTTTCAGCCTGTACGCTCTATCTATCTCGCTGCCCTGTTTCTTTCTCGGGGCCCATCTCAAGCACTTCTCTTTTCCATCTCGCACCGGCCCCTTTCCATCTACTTGTTCTCCAAACCTTATCTGGCACCACGTAGACTACTGCAGACGAACAGCTCTGGGCAGACGTAAGCCCCCATCACCAGCACTGTCGGCCCATCGTCCGACCCGAACCCTCTTAGATACCTGTCATCATCTGCACGCGGGCTTAAATGGGCTCGTCAGAGGCCCCTGCCGAAGAAGAACTACAGCAAGGTTATTGTTTGAATTCGCAGCTTGCTTTCTCCTCACTGTGCCTCCCCCTGGAGAACAAAAAAAATTGAAAATTTCAGGTTATACTCTGTGCGAACAAAAAAAGTTCAGCCTTACGATTGCCTCAGAAGTCAGCCATTTGGCAGTAAATTGTTCCTGAATTTCATGTTTGATTTTCTGCTACTCCAACTTTACTTGTTACTTCTTTTTTAATACATCCCGATCACTGGTGGCTTTCCCATTATGAGCAACGTATGTATCGCCCTAGCAGGAGCCATTGACACGTTAATGGATGATTATAGCGCTAATTGTCTGTTGGCGTGGTCGCAATTGGTGTATTGGCGGCAAGCAATTATAACCTCACCCTCACGTTGATCATGGCAATTGAATGCATTCATCATGGCAAATGAATGCCTCGATCCTGAATGCCTCGATCACCAATTCATATCAATGTCTTCATTGACCCCAATGCCTCACCTACTAACAACGCAGGAGAAAGACCGCCCCCAGGGCAATGTGGATGCCAACGAGTATAATGAAAAGGTCAAGGCCGATCTAAACACCAATCAAGCGCCGGTGGATGGCTCCAATAACGAGGGAATTAAGAAGCAACCTCCCAAAGTCAGCATTCGTGAAAAAACCACCTTCTCGTGGCAGGATGTCGGTACTTGGAATGCTAGCACCATGAAAGATAAAAATGCTTCGGTTAAGATCCTCAGCAGTATTGAAACCTATATTATTGATCATTTCTACGGAGATTGGTACTGGAATACCGCTATCATTGCTGGTACCTGTTTCTTCTGTTGGTTTGTTGCCAGACTCGGCGGAGGTATTCTCTCGTTTTTGTTCGTGTTATTCTTCTCCAACTCCGTGTATCGTTTGGAGTATCGTAGATTCAACCGTGACATCAGAGATGATATGGAAAGAATCGCCGCATCCAATCGGTTGGAAAATGAATTGGAAACTATGGAATGGTTGAATTCGTTCATGGATAAGTTCTGGGTCATTTATATGCCTGCATTATCTGAACAAGTCATGTTTCAAGCCAATGAAGTATTGAAAGATAATGCCCCCGGTTTTGGTATCGAGGCATTGTCTTTAGATGAATTTACCCTTGGTTCCAAGGCCCCTAGAGTTGATAGCATCAAGTCATACACCAAAAAAGGACATGATCATATTGAAATGGACTGGGCCTTCTCGTTTACTCCTAATGACACTGATGATATGACCAAAAATGAAATCAAAAGAAAAATAAACCCAAAAGTTGCTCTTGGAGTTACCGTTGGTAAAGCTTTCATCTCTAAATCATTACCTATTTTGGTGGAGGATATGTCCTTCACTGGTAGAATGAATATCAAATTGAAATTGTCCCAAAACTTCCCCCACGTCAAAATGGTTTCCGTTCAATTCTTAGAAGCCCCAACCATTGACTATGCTTTGAAACCCGTTGGTGGTGATACATTGGGTCTTGATATTATGTCTTTCATCCCCGGTTTGTCAAGTTTCGTTAATGGCTTAATTCATTCCAATTTAAGACCTATGTTATATGCTCCCAACTCCTTGGATATTGATGTTGAAGAGATTATGGCCCAACAATCCAATGATTCAATTGGTGTTGCTGCTGTTACTATCAAACGTATATCCAATTTGAAGACTGGGGTAGAAACCAAAGCAGAAAATGTTCACCCTTTCGTGCAACTTAAAGTTCAAAACAATGGTGATATTGATGAAAGAACCAGTATTAAAAAGGGTACAACCAATCCAGTTTTCCTTGAAACCAAGTATTTGTTACTTAACAACTTAAATGGTAATCACGTTACTTTCAACTTCTTCGACTTTAGACCAGAAGATCCTCAAGACTTTTTGATTGGGAATCTTGATTTCCCCTTGGCTAGCTTACTTCAAAAGGAAACTCAACTTGGTGTCTCTAAGAACATTGTAGAGGGAGGTAAAGTTGTGGGTAAAGTTGAATTTGATATTAGATGGTTCCCAGTGTTAGAACCTCAAGTGTTGGAAGATGGTACTAAAGAAGAGGATACCGAATCAGAGGTTGGTATTTTGAAATTGAATTTACACGAAGCCAAAGACCTTGATATTCGTGACTCCCCAGTCGGTTTATTGAATCCTTATGCTGAAATTTACATTAATAACGAATTAGTTAAAACTACAAGAACTTTAAGAAGAAAAAATGAACCATCATGGGAAAAAGCTTTTGAATCAATCATTACCCAACAATCAGAAACTCAAGTTCAAGTTCTTGTAAAAGATGCAGTCGAAGATAATATTGTCGGTAAATTAGATGCTAATTTACAAGATTTAATCTTTGAAACAGGTAGAGGTCAAGAATGGATTAAGACTCTCCCCATCAAGGAGGGAGGACCAGAAACTAGATTCAGAATTAGTGCTGGATGGAAAGCTTTGGCTATGTCAGATGAAGATGTGGTACTGACCCACTTCAGTTGTCCTATTGGAGGCCTTAGATTACATGTTCGAGCAGCTTCTGATTTGGTTAACTTGGAATCTGTTGGTAAAGTTGACCCATACATTAGATTTATTCTTAATGGTAAGTTAAGAGCAAAGACTTTGACCATTGCCGAAACAGTTGATCCTAAATATAATAATGTATTCTTCTTCCCCATTTCCAACGAACATCAACATTTATTGATGGAAATTATGGATGAAGAAGCTGAAGGCAAAGATAGACCTTTAGGTTCCGCTGCAATTAATGTGAATGAGTTCTTGAAGAAGAATGATGAAGGATACTACTTGGGTTATGATGGTTCTAATGAAATTATTGAACAACCAGTATTATATGATGGCCAAACTCATGGTTACATCACTTATTCTGTTTCATTTATCCCAACTATTCCAACCCTTACGATTTCTCAACTTGAACATAAAGGAGACTACGAAACTGAAGAAAAGAAGAAGAAGATTGAAGACGAGAAAAAACATAAACGTGAAGAAGAATTATATAAAGCTAACCCTGATCAATACGAATGGGTTGACATCGATGAAGATACTTTACCTGAACCAACCAAAGTTGCGTTACCTTTGGATAAGGCCGTTAAGTATAGAGCTGGTGATATTGCGGTACATATTACTGGTGGTAAATTCGATAAAGCAGATTTAAGACTTCACACGTTGTTTGATGACCAAGCTTATCCATCTGGTGTGAGTCCTCGAGCTAATGGTAAGGACTTAATCGCTTCTTCAGTTGCTGAGAGTTTTATTAGAGATTTACCAAATTCCAAATTGATTTTCCGTTTAACAGATAAAGTTGAAGTTAATGATGAAAAGGAGGTTCGCTTAGAAAAGACTTTCGACACTCTTGATATCTTGACCAAGAGTAATAAGAAACCAATATTATTAAAATTAAATGAAAGGAACAGTATTAAGGTCCAATTAGAATTTTTCCCAACGGCAGTTAAATTGGCTCCATTAGATACGATTTTAGACGTCGGTAAACTTAAATTGGATATTCTTGGTGCAGAAAATCTTCCTTCTGCTGATAAGAATGGTAAATCTGATCCATTGTTAGTGGTTAAATTAGATGGTATTGAAATATTCAAAACTGATAAGAAGAGAAAGACTTTGGATCCACTTTGGAATGAAGATGTGGAATTCCCAGTATTATCTAGATCAAGACAATTGATCTTGTTAGAAGTTTATGATTGGGACTTAACTCATGATGACCGGTTGTTAGGCTTAGTTAATTTGGACGTTTCTACTATTGATCCCCTTGTTTCTACTCCATGTTCTGTTAAGTTAAATACTCAGGGTACAATCAAGTTACGAGCAACATTCAAACCTGAGTATATCAGACCAAAACTCAATGCCAAGAGTGCACTTCCAATTGACTTGAAAGACTTATCTGCAGGTACATTGAAACTTGCAGGTGGTGCTGCTGGTGGAGTGGCCGGTGTAGCTGGAGGAGCAGTTGGAGGAGGTGTTGGATTGGCCGCTGATGGTGCCACTAAAGGTGCCTCATTTATTAAGGGATTAGGAAGATCGAGGAAACTGAAGAAATCAGATGAAGATGTCAAATCCACCACTAATGGTCATGTTGATGACGGTGCTTCAAGCCATGCTGCTGACACTACCATGGACAGTAGTACTATTGGTTATGATGATGAGAGCAGAACCAGTAGTCCAACTAAGAAAGAAAACCAAAGTTTTATGGATGATAATAACACTACTAAATCACCATATACCAATGAAATGCAATCATTAAGATCAGGAAAGGCACCTAATGTGGCTGCTGTACCAAATATTGATCCTGAAGGATTACCTCCACCTCAAAGACCTAATACGGGGCATAGAAGAGTTACTAGTCAAGCTACGGATGTTAGTAGTATTTCTCCAAGTATCAACGGACCGGATGCTATTCCCGGTAGAATCAACCTTATTGGTGCAAAAGGATACACTAACAGTTCTTTGGAAGTTAAAGTGGTATTGAAGACCAGCTCCAAGGAGAAAGTGTTACATAGAAGTAGACCCACGAAACCTAGCAAGTCAGACGGTGCTTATAAATGGAATGAAAGCGTTCCCTTCAAGAGTACCAAAGAAGGTGTTATTGAAGTTTATCTCAGAGAACATCATAGGTTAGGTAGAAGTGTTGAAGTGGGAACTGGAATTATCCAATTAGCTGACTATGTTAATGTAGATCAATCAATCGACTTACCAATTGGTGAAGGTTCAGTTACTGTCAACCTCTTATACTTCGCTACCTCCAAGGAATAAAAAGATAACCTTTTCAAAAGTTCAAAAGACTTGAATTAAAATTGACATTTATATAATTTCTTCATTATTGTTTTATCATTTGTTTTATTATACACATATTATCCCCTGTAACGCCTGAATGTATCAACTACGGTACCCCCCTCTGCGGTGTCAAATAGATAGCAGTCTTTTGACGTTTCTTGCATAAGCAACTCCTACAGCTAAAAATTGCATCTTATGTGAATACTGAATATCGGTAGACTCAGTCCTCCATCTACAAAGCGTTCAGACAACAGCTTTTAATAGCTGTGAGCTCAACTTTGATAATTGCTGCAAATACTCTGAACCCGTACACCTATTTGACTTTTTGCTCTCTCTTTGCATCACATGACCGTGTGACTGTTTTTATATAATCAGTGCGCACTCAGGTGTTTTTCCCACCGCACTCCCTCCATAGTGAAGGACATTCAATTCCCTGAGCGATGACACAAAAGTTTTCTCATAGTAATCGCACCTCTCGATCGCACGCAAAGACTGATTGAAAAAATCTGTATAGGTAAAATTTTATACCAGCTTTTTTTATACTAAACCTATCACCAATTAAATACATTTAAAATGAGCCAAGTATGTTTTAAATGATCAGATATTCATGAACAATAAGAAGATGATGTTGATGAGTTGCATTAGAGAAGAGATACCGTGAATGAAGTGAGCTGTGGGAAATGAAAAATTTGTATTGAAAGAAATTATCAACGATATATCAAAGCCCAAATGAATATGATGATGAACAATCAGCAGGGAGAGTGAGAGTATCAATTACCTGTTTTGCTAAGGCACTCCAACCATTTTCTTATTGAACAGCGTTCAACCCAAACTCAATACTAACAAAATTTAGGCTCCAAAGTGGTACCAAACTGCCGACGCTCCAGTTGCTAGACAAACTAGAAAAACTAGTCGTCCACAAAAATTACGTGCCTCCTTAGTCCCAGGTACTGTTTTAATCTTATTAGCTGGTAGATTCAGAGGTAAAAGAGTTGTTTACTTAAAGAACTTAGAAGATAACACTTTATTAGTTTCTGGTCCATTCAAAGTTAACGGTGTTCCATTAAGAAGAGTCAACTCTCGTTACGTTATTGCTACCTCCACCAAAGTTGACGTTGCCAATGTTGATGTTTCTAAATTCAACGTTGAATACTTTGCCAGAGAAAAAGTTTCTAAATCCAAGAAATCTGAAGCTGACTTCTTCAACGAAGATCAACCAAAGAAAGAAATCAAAGCTGAAAGAGTTGCTGACCAAAAAACCGTCGATGCTTCCTTGTTAGCTCAAATCAAGAAAACTCCATTATTGAAACAATACTTAGCTGCTTCTTTCTCCTTAAAGAGCGGTGACAAACCTCACTTATTAAAATTCTAAAGAAAAAGAATTAATTTAATAAATACACTTATATAATAATGATAATAAATTAAGTTTTGTCTAATGTTTGTATTATTCAAACTAAATTATCATTGTTTCTCTCATTACCTGGCTTATTAACCGGAATTTGTATATTTAATACATCCATCGATAAAGTTTTACTTGTAGTTGTCCATGTGGTAGGATGCTGAAAAAAAATTCATTCACTCAATGTCTGGGGCACGATTCTTTTTTTTTTTTTTTCTTTTTTCTGGTGATTTCTATAGAGATGCTGTGAAAAATTTACCTCATCTCATCTCACGAACTATTCATTCTGCCAGCAAAAATGTCTAATTTGATTCCAATTTCCACCTATAACTTGGCTTTGAAGCCATTCGAGCCAGTTCCTGCTATTCCAGATGAATATCCAGTTACCATTAGAATCACTTTGGCCGCTGTTGACCCCGATGATGCTGATGGTAATGATGAGCCATCGACCTTAAGATTATTGAAGAAGAGCAACTCTTTCCTCGATGATGAATATGATGATGAAGCTGAAGAAGATGACGAAGATGACGAAGAAGATGAGTTAGACTCTGAAGAAGAAGAAAAGGAAGAACCAAAGCATAATACCAGATCTAAGGATAAGAAAGAAAAGAAAGAAGAAAAGAAAAACACCGAAGTTGTGGATGTTGACGAAGATTCTGAAGAAGATTCCGAAGATGATGACGAAGTTGAAGATGACGTTTCCGAATTCATTGTGTGTACTTTATCACCAAAAGTCCAATTCCAACAAACCCTTGACTTAACCATTTGTCCAGATGAAGAAGTTTACTTTGTTGTCACTGGTTCTTACCCGATTCACTTAGTTGGTAATTACATTGAACACCCAGCTGACGAAGACTCTGACTCTGACGAAGAGTATGGTGAATACGATGACGAGGAATACGACTTAACCCCCGATGAGGATGACGTTGTTGATGAGCAACTTTATGACTTAGATGACTTGGAAGATGTTTCTGATATTGAAAACAAAATTGAGGAATTGATCGAAGAAGAAGCTGAAGAAGCACCAAAGAAATCGAAGAAAAACAAGAGAGCATCTGAAGAAGAAGAACAAGCCAAACCATCTAAGAAAACCAAAAAGAACGAGGACAAGAAATCCGTTCAATTCACCAAAGATTTAGAACAAGGACCTACTGGTTCCACTTTAATTAACAAGGCTGAAGAAGAACCAAAATCCAAAAAAGCTGACAAATCCAAAAAGCAAAAGGAAGCTAAGCCAGAAGAAGTTAAGAAGGATAAGAAATTCCCTACCAAAACTTTGTTAGGAGGGGTTGTCACTGAAGATAGAAAAGTTGGTTCTGGGGCTGCTGCCAAATCTGGAAACAAGGTCGGTATAAGATACATTGGTAAATTGAAAAACGGTAAAGTTTTTGATAAAAACACTTCTGGTAAGCCATTTGTTTTTGGTTTAGGTAAAGGTGAATGTATTAAAGGATTCGATTTGGGTGTTGCTGGTATGGCTGTTGGTGGTGAAAGAAGAGTCGTCATTCCTGCTAAAATGGGTTACGGAAGTCAAGCATTGCCAGGAATTCCTGCTAACTCTGAATTGACTTTTGACATTAAGTTGGTTTCTCTCAAATAGAGGTTTTATATATTTTGATAATAACATTCTTGTACAATAAGTGATACTATGTAAGTTGACGCACACATCACTTTTTTTAACTTTTTTTACTTTTTCGCTTTTTTTTCAAAATTTGCAGCAATTTCCATAAAAGTTTGTAAATCGTCGTAAACCAAGATACTACCGATTAAGACTATTCTAAAAGTGCTTCTTGGTGTAGATTTTGCATAATCTAACGAATTATACTCATCCATGAAACAGCATCACCAGCAAACCCCTTCACATCACGCAATGCCATTACTAAGCACTCAGAATTACTCCATAAACCCCTAATTATACAGTATCTTCGATGCAATACTATTATTCTCTTTCACCATAATCAACACCGTGTGCCATCTTAGCCTTCGTTAGCACCTTGTCAAAGTTCCGTAAACCTGCACATACAGCTACAAGATCAGCTCACCAATTAAACTACAGCTTCAACTCCACTCGCTTCTTCTCTACATGACTTCGTCAACCTTTCTCCTCTTTACTGTGCCTATCTCGGGTCTTGCCCTAAATCTTAGTTCTCCTCCGTACACCCTTCTCGCCTCCGTATATCCTACTCATCATCACCACTCTTTGCTCACCCAAACACGTCACTCTCATCAACTCTTCTACAGTCAGCATCAATAGCAACTCAACATCTCCAATCATCTCGTACTACTGCAACGCCGCCAACTACCTTCCTTTTCCACTTTCTTCCCGTCTGCTTTCTCTCTGCACTTTTATTGTCCCCACCGCGTCGCATAATTTTTTTTTTTCAATTTTTTCCTCGAACCGCTCGTATACGTTACAAGCATCAACTTTTTCTGCTGTAAGGCTTCGAAAACTCAATAAGTTTCATACATTCATTCCTTCTTTTTTTCTTTGCCAACCCATAGCTCACTTTTGGCTCATATAATTGGGGGGAGGTACTGTTACTCATATTTATTACATAGACCAACGGGATACTTACGTCTCCAAAATGTTGGCATTTTTAACCCAAGTAATCAGCTCACTAGCTAGAACTAGCGCCAACCGTCCTATTCATTTTATTATTATCCCAGCATTATTAGCATCAATTGCTTATTTGTCCATCGTTGATGAATACATTCCTGAAAGTGTCCAGTCGAATACCGGCATTCATTTCTATCACCCACCAGGTGCTTCCAACTATAAACAGTGGGTGAAAATTGATGATGTCTCTGCTTATCCTAAAGCCGACCACTATACCATTACTCCATTAAAATTTAAGCGAGTCCGTAATGCACAAGTACCAGATATTGAAGGTGCTTTCAATGGGTTGAATGAAAATGAAAGAATCCTTGTTACTAAACTGGAAAATTTACCATCCAGCTTACTTACTATCGATAAAATTGCCAACTGGAAAGCAAGACATAACAACAAAATCTCCAAGTACTACGACTACTTGAGAACTGCGTTTTCAACCTTGAGATCGGCTATAAATGGGGCAGAAAACTTCGATATCGGTGCTATCACTATTGCTTATATTGCTATGTGGTACACTTTAATCAAGGTGTTCTTCGATATGAAAAAAGTAGGCTCTAACTTCTGGTTGGCCTTTTCTACCTTAACCTCATCTACTTTTGCTTTTCTCTTTGCTCTTGTCACCACAACTAAGGTCTTGGATACCAAAGTTCCATTGCTTAGTATAACCGAGGGTATTCCTTTCTTGGTGGCCATCATTGGATTCAAACACAAAGTCAGTATCGCTACTTCTGTGCTGCACAACTCGAAATCATCTCATTTGGATGCAAAAACTATTGTTGCCGATGCCATTTCCACCCATACCCTTAGTTTACTCAGGGACCATTTTGTTGTAATCGGCGCCGTTCTTGCCTGCGCTGCTTATGCTCCTCACTTACAAGGGTTGAAGAATTTCTGTATTTTAAGTGCATTAATTTTGGCTTATGATTTGATTTTGGTCTACACCTTCTATTCTGCTATCTTGGCTTTGAAAGTGGAAATCAACCGAGCTCGTCGTACGGAAAACTTGAAAAAGGCCTTGGAAGAAGATGGAATTTCATCTTTGATGGCCGCGAGCGTAGCTTCCCAAGCTTCTCATGATCAATACCCGGATGAAAGCTCTATTTTCGGATCCACCTCGGTCGTTTCATTCAAATTGGCCATGGTTATTGGGTTCTTTGCTATCCATGGCTTCTGGTTAGGTTCTTCTTGGTTATACGCTAGTGGAGATGAAGACGAAATTACCAGTCCTTTCCTTAATGCTCCTAATTTGTCAAAAAACACCGCCAAGCATATAGTTATTGGAGCTAATGGGTCTATTGCAACATTGGCTAGTCCAAGAGTTTATGTTCCTCTAGGATTATTAGTTTCCATTGAAGATTTTGTATTAAATTTATTAGAAACAGTGAGTGCTGCTATAAGAGACAGTTTAATTTCAAAATGCTTATTATTTGCATTTGCCATCTCCATCTTCACGAATGTCTACTTCTTAAATGCTTCAAGACACCAAGTTTCTGCCACCAACAAATTGATCGCCAACGAATTGTCAAGACCAAAAGATTCTCCTAAGATCAATGGTACTATCAAAAAAGAATCGCATGATGTCGAAAGTGATGATTCTAGTTCCACCATTGACGAGGATCAATTACAGATTAACGCTCCTTCTAAAAATTTGCCATTAGAAGAATGTATCTCCTACATGAAAGAAGGTAAGACGAAGTCATTGAACAATACTGAGGTTTCCTCTCTCGTTGTCGCTGGTAAGTTACCTTTATATGCCTTGGAAAAAACTTTGGCTGATAACACCAGGGCCGTTGCTGTTCGTAGAAAAGCTATCGCCAGTATCGCTGATGCCCCTATTTTGGATACCAAAAGTCTTCCTTATTTGCATTATGATTACGATCGTGTTTTTGGAGCGTGTTGTGAGAATGTCATTGGTTATATTCCTATTCCAGTAGGAGTTGCAGGTCCTATTCTCATTGATGGTAAGCCATTCCATATTCCTATTGCTACTACTGAAGGTTGTTTAGTTGCATCTACTATGCGCGGATGTAAAGCTATTAATGCCGGCGGAGGTGTGGAAACCGTTTTAACTCAAGACGGTATGACCAGAGGTCCATGTGTTTCCTTCCCATCTTTAAAGAAAGCTGGTGCATGTAAATTATGGTTAGATTCGGAAGAAGGTCAAAGAACCGTTAAAAAGGCTTTTAATTCTACTTCAAGATTTGCACGTTTACAACATATTAAAACCGCGTTGGCAGGAACATTGTTATTCATTAGATTTAGAACCACTACTGGTGATGCTATGGGAATGAATATGATTTCTAAAGGGGTCGAATATTCGCTCAAATATATGATTGAAGAATGTGGGTTCGAAGATATGGAGATCATTTCTCTTTCAGGTAATTATTGTATTGATAAGAAGCCTGCTGCTATCAATTGGCTAGAAGGAAGAGGTAAAAGTATTGTTGCTGAAGCCAGAATTCCTGGTGATGTGGTTAGAAAAGTTTTGAAGTCGGATGTTGATGCCTTGGTCGAATTAAATATCGATAAGAATTTGATTGGTTCTGCCATGGCTGGGTCCATTGGAGGTAACAATGCTCACGCTGCCAATTTGGTTACAGCCATTTATATTGCCTGTGGTCAAGATCCGGCTCAAAATGTGGTTTCTTCCAACTGTATGACGTTGATGAAGAATGTCGACGGTGATTTACAAATTTCAGTGTCGATGCCATCGATCGAAGTGGGTACGATTGGAGGAGGTACCATTTTAGAACCTCAAGGCGCCATGCTTGACTTGTTGGGAGTTCGTGGACCTCATCCTACTAATCCAGGGGATAATGCCAGGCAATTGGCTAAATGCGTGGCCTCTGCTGTTTTGGCAGCTGAGCTTTCCCTTTGTTCTGCTTTAGCAGCCGGTCATTTGGTGCAATCCCATATGCAACACAACCGTAAAGGTGCCGCTCCCGCTGCCGCTACTCCTGCTGCCCCTACGGCATCCAGCAACCTTGGTAATGGTGACGTTAAACGTCTTCAAGAAGGTGCTGTTAATTGCATACGTTCCTAGTAAAGAGGAAGAAAGTTGGTGATTCAATCGTAAAAGTGGCCTCCGATCTGCACAGATCGTTGCTATATGTATACTTATCTTGCATTAATAGAATTCTAATAATCAGCTTGTAGAGTAATATTCGGCTATTTGCTGTTGCATAATTATTGGCAGTATGTGCTGTCTCGGATGACTCGCGCGGATTACTTGACTCATTCCGAGATTTTTCAGTCAAAGGTCGAAAACTGAACTAACTCAATACAACTTCACGACACCACAAATGATCAGCGCCACTCCGTCACAGGACATTGGTGTACCCATACCAGAGAACACTCCGCATGCCGTCTCCGTAACCTTACCAACATGGAAAGCTACAGTTGGGTATGAAGAAGGAGAAGATTGGGTGGTGAAGAAGATGAATTCTGGGTATCCCAGATTCTTCATTCATTCTTCTATCCAAAAACTAGGAAGAGAAATCGAAAAGAAGTATGGAAGAGAAGGAGAGAGTTGTTTAATCTTATCGTGCTATAAGTCGGCTAAAAGATGTAGAGAATTCATGAAGGCCAGAACCAAAAAATCAGTTCGGGTACTACAATTAAGTACCCCACCTCCCGACAATGAACTTGAGAAATCCTCAGTAATGGAATCGAACTTCGGTGTCGTTTTCTTTGCTGAAGACGATTTTTCCATTGCCAAACAATACTGGCAACATTCCGGTGAAGGGATCAGTTCAAGAATGGCAGAATACATTTTTAAAGAGTTATTTGAACAAGATGAACGGAAAATCAGAAGTAGAGTTAAACAAGAACAACAAGCCCTTAAAATCCAGCAAAAATCCCCCTCGATTTCTGCCTCCGTCAGATCCTCCAGTATGTCTCAGAATGAAGAGGTTGAACGTGAATTCAATACGTTTATTGAGCAGAAATTCGGAAGAGTATTGGACTTGAAGTTTTCCACCGAAGCCAAAAGAGCGTTGAAGAAACGTATTTGCGGTAAAATTGATACGACCAACCACCAAATTAGTGATAATGGCGAATCCACCAGGAACAAGAATTTAAGCGAAAACGATGTTTATTTATACCCCACTGGTATGGCCTCGATTTTCAATGCCCACCAAGCCGTACTCGGTATCACCAAGACACCAAAAAAAACAGTATGTTTTGGGTTCCCCTATGTTGATACGTTGAATATCTTGAAAAAATTTGGACCTGGGGTACATTTCCTCGGATTTGGAGATGATGCTTCGTTAGATGAGATGGAGAACAAGTTGGAATCGGGTGAGTTTGATATTCAAGCGTTATTCTGCGAATGTCCTTCTAATCCGCTTTTGAAGACTCCTAATTTGAAGAGAATCAGAAAGTTGGCAGATAAATACAAGTTTGTGGTTGTAGTGGATGAAACCGTGGGGAACTACTTGAATATTTGCGTATTAAACTATGCTGATATAGTGGTTTCGTCCCTCACCAAGATTTTCTCGGGAGATTCCAACGTCATGGGAGGTTCTTTGATTTTGAACCCTAACTCTCCTAAATACTCTGAATTGAAGTCATACTTCAATGATGAATTTGACGATATGTTTTGGGCAGAAGATGCTTTGTATTTAGAGAGAAACTCGCGTGATTTCGCTGACCGGTCTAAGAGAATCGATGAAAATGCTTCTTATGCTGTCAAACTACTAATGGACAGTCCATTGATTTCAGACGTTTACTATCCAGAATTCTCCGACACCAAGAAATACTACGATGAAATCAAGAGCCCCGAAGGTGGTTATGGAGGGTTGATTTCTTTTGTTTTTAAACATCCTAAGGATGCGGTTAACTTCTTTGATTCAGTCTTATTACATAAGGGACCTTCTCTTGGTACAAACTTTACGTTGGCGTGTCCATACGCCGTTCTTGCTCATTATGCTGAGCTTGACGAAGTTGAAAAGTGGGGGGTGGATAGAAATTTGATTAGAATTAGCATTGGTTTGGAGGAAAGGGAAGAGTTGCTTAACACTTTGACCGGTGCTTTACAATATGCTGCTGAGAAACATTAAATAGATGCATAAGTGTACTCAAAACTTTATCATATTGTAGATTATCAGATAGTATTCATGCTAGGTGGGTTATCAGATTAAAGTTCATCGTAATTCTGTTTCTGCCGAAGTAAATATCTTACTGTATTACTCGATAGAGTTAATCGTATTTTTCCATACATTAGAAAGTAAATGCTGAGCAAAGCAACCTCCCATAACCAAATTGTCTGGCCCACTTCGTACAAACCCATTTTTTAATGTATACGGCCTGGAAACTTCATATGTTCGCATGGCGCTGGAGGGTCACCGGTTAGAGGAGTATGCTGAACCACACCAACAAACCAGTACCTACTGCTATTCTCATAATAACTTTGCCAGCTTTCGATATCTTTAAGTGCCTCCTCTTGGTCTAGTCCTCTTAAGTCATATGTGAATTCATCAGGCTTTCTAAAGCATCCAGTGTGAAAGGCTCGGGCGGCGTCTTTACCACTGAAAAAACCGTACGTTCCTCCAGGTCCATAAGTGTCTCTTGAATTGGAAACATCATAAACCTTACCATGTATTGCAACATAGACGGGTAAGGACGCATCGGTGCCATTGTACAACGAGAGTTCATCTAGGGTGAGATTCACGTAATTATTGGTGATTCGGAGTTGCAAGTATCTGGGATCAATCCACCGGCCCTCATATCCCCAGGTTGACGTGGAAGTAAACCACCAAGAGAGAAAAGTATTCAAGAACAATATTCCTCCGAGAATCCGGACAATGTCCAATATGCCAAACCGCTCTTGCTCCAGCTCTTGTTCTCGAACACTCTTCATAATGAGTGAAGTTGACTCTGCGAAATATTGAAAAAAGAAAACTGCGAAATGATAACTTCGAATTTAACTGCGAAACTCGAGAATTTAACTGCGAAATGATAGCTACTAGAATATACATATATTAAATATATTAGTTTCTCGTCACTCGACGGTGATGATATCTAGAGCTCCTATACACTTATCCCATGAAGAAGACTTCTTCCGAGTTCCAGTTATTACCACCGTTGGTAAAGTTGATCTTATCCGAGTCGGTACTTAATAAATTCACCCAAAACTCATCATTCAATGCCATATAAGACGTCTCAAGAGAGTCAGCATTAGCCAAATGCTTGGCAAGATTCATGTTATCATGGGGAAGAGAACCTGGAATGGGATTTGGATTTGGATTAGGATTAGGATACGGTACATTATTCACCACCACACCATTATTGATGGGGGCTTCGTTATTATTGTAGCTTTGGCCGTTGATGTACTCATTTGGATATCGACTGGCATTTTCTACGCCCATTTGGCCATGATAAACCGGGCCCGGAGGTCCAGGAGCAGAAGCAGGAGGAGGATTTGAGGGAGCAGTAGTTGCTGGTGATTTGGTATATGGAGAATTGACACGCGGAGAACTAAAACTAGCAGGGGGAGGAAGTGGATTAGGAACATGTGGTCCCTTTTCATCTAAAGGTACAATGGGGTTGAAGTGTTTCTTGCGGTATGTTTCCGTGAATGTGGTTTCATCAACAACTTGATCTCCCATCTTTGCTTCTGGCCAGCATGGTGGTTTGTTAGTCGGACCCTCATCATCTCCAGGAGATGATTCGCTTCGTGTAGAATCCCGTCGAGCAGCAGCAGCGTACGATAAAAGATCTAATGGAAGGTTTGAACGGTAGGGTTTACCAGAACCAGTAGTGAACAATCCCCCAATGTCAGAATGTTTGAAACTTTCATGTAGTCTTTCCATTTCGTTCATATCTTTCTTGGGGAATCGGTAAACGTTAGCAGGTTGGAAGTTTTGTAATGTGTCACCATGCTTCTTCAATAATTCTTGAACTTGGGTGGCATATGTTTGAATGAATAATTGAATCACCAAACGAAGCTTCTTCAAGAAATGATTGGTTGTATAAGTGGAAGATGCCATTCCCACTAATCTGTTGAGCTTTTGAATAGAGGTTATAGTTGTTGCTGGAACCATGTCTTTTTCGATATGGGATGGGAGTGAAAGGATCAAATATCGAAGTCTCAATAACATACCAGCGGTGTATATGATTCTAGCAGAATAAAAGAGCGGAATGGTAGCAATACTTTCTACTGTCATTTGGGTAAAGTGATCCAACGAATTCAAACATGATGTAGTACATTTAGATACCAAATTAATGGTCTCACTGCTCAATTTAACTCGCCCGTCCTCACCAATCTTTTCGGTAACAATTTCTCGAAGAATTGGTTCATGGAGATACGCTTCGACTGAGTAGTAATAAGCATTGAAGGCATGATCATCCAGATCGATCTGAGACTTGACAGCATCTAAATTTTTTTGAAACTCCACCACAAGGAATTTGGTTGCTGGGTTAAACGCATCACCGGAGTCAGGGTAGTGGATGATATTATGAATTCGTTCCAACTCATGATTAAGCTGCAGAAAGAGAGCCAAATGAACCCACTTCTTGATCCCACTAGCTTTGAGTTTCTGAAAGCATTCTTCAACGTATGGTGTCCATTTGACATAGATACTTCTTCGTAGAATCAAACTAAAACTGACAGATGTGAAGTAGAGTATAAGAATTAAACTATCATTCTGGAGATTATGAGGGTCATGTTCGGGACCCGCCTGGCGAACAATCGTTTCTTCATTATGTTTGTAAACATAAGTGGGAGTACTGGCAATGCCAACATCATGAAGCAAGCTGACAGAGAGAGAATTGAGAAGGTGATAACGACGAGAACGGAAAAGTTCGGGAGAATTATACCAAAGTGATAGTAACAAGAGACTGAATATAAGTTCTGAGGATTTGGAACCACACACCAATATTTCAATAGCAATAGACGTCATGGCTTCATTGTCGATAACTAGAGCACGTTCAAGACTGAAAGGATCGGTGATATAAAGGACATTTGATACTGACATAATGGCATTGAAGAGAAATGGTTTCTCTTTTCGTAATTGGTCTACTGTGACTGATTCAGGGATCTCCACAAGTGGATGTGAAGCATAGATTTTTGTCTTGTAGAGTTGGAGTCGTTCTTCTGCCTCCTGTAATGTTAATACTCCTCTGCTAAGAATGTCCAAGTTGGAATTTTGGTTTATAAGCGAAAGACGCTTACCAGCAGTCAGTTTAAGTTCATTACATGTTTCACTCAAAGAGACAGCACTGCTTTCACACAAGGCAATAATTTCCTTTTCAAGGTCATACTTTGATACGAAGATGGGGGAGCCAATGTCAGAAGAAAGCACCGATTCGGTTCTGCGTTGTAGGTAGGCGTTGGGATACTGCCCAGGATAGTGTATTGACCGTTGAGCAGATAATTCTGATTGTAAAGAATTAATTTGGTCTTGTAGTTTTCTAATAGTCTCATCCTTAGCATCACCTGCCGTGGCATTGATGGGGACAGACTGTTTTATGCTACCATTAGAACCATTACTTACAACTTTGGATGCTTGCTGATCAAATTTGGGTTTAGAAGGAGACTTCAACTCCTTGGGTTTGTCACCCTTCTTTCTTCTCTTTCGAGGTTGGGTGAGATCGATTTCGCATCGTCGTTTGGAATTTAAACATCGTATACAAGGGCCACCGGGATTGTTTATATCAGCAGGAGTACACTTGACTTTTAGACTATGGCAGCTTTTACAAGCCACCGAACGTCTGGTGACCTTTTTCTTTTCTGGGGTATGATCTTTGGCATTACCGTCCCGTTTATGCGAATCAGGATTCGGCGTTGACACGGTTGAGGTATTGGAGTCTCCACCATCTTCATGATCGTAGGGAGACGTAGTAGACATATTTTTACACCATGGATCTACTCGGAAGGCGATGTTGAAGCGGGAGGCTAAGAAGTCGGATCGGTCTGATTTAGTAAGGCGTTACCTTCGATGGAACCTATTTGATATTAATTACGCTAAAGATAAGAGCACATAAACTATCAACGATAACGAAGTATATGGCTTTTAAGTGAAAAAAAAAAAAACAAGGTTTACCAAGGGAAAAAAAAAAAAAGAAAATTTGAATAGCCGAACAGTGGTTTAGATAACCTACCAAAGAAAAAAAAAGTTCAATGATAGAGAGAGAGGGCAAAAAAAAAGGTGACCTCACGAAAAAGCTTAAGATGTACGCTGAAAGTCAAATAAGACACCAGCCATGTTCGAGAAACGTAAGCTAGTAGTGGGGGAAGGGCAAACTACGGGTTCCCCAGACTTAAAAAAAAAAGCAGGACCGACCCCCCACGGCATCTGTGTAGTAGGGAAGGCCGCTACGAGATCGGTACGGAGAGAAAGATCGGTAAGAGAAATCGAGAGAAAATAACATATGAATCTCAGTCGACGTGGGGTCAATGCTTGAGATGGTGATTACTACCGGCATCAGCCTGGGGACGTCAAATCTTCTTAGACACAGGCTCGGTTGAATTTTCAGACCGGTGGTCGTGCTCAGTCTCAAATAGCTGTCATTCCCTGCAGTTTGGAGGAGGGGCAGTCTTTTTACATAGCACTTGTTGGGTAGACATGCTGGTAGCAGCATTAGCAAAGGTATAATGCCCGTAGATGGTCTCGGATGGCAAGGCGGAAAGCATGAAGCCTGAAGGGCTAACGAGAGGCGTAGCAAGCTAGGGACAAGTCCGTACACCGTAAAGCCGAAAGGGGCCGGAAATGTGCCAGGGGGACAAAGAAAACAAGAAACGAGACCCGGACACCAGTTTCGCAATTTTACACCCGGACACCACATCCTCTACTGATTCGATCTGGACGTGTTCATTTCTCCCGGTTGGCTCTCGATTCTCTCAAAGTTGCACAACCTCAGCAGCACCCCATGAGCCATTTCAGTGCCGAAGACTCCTCACTAGGCAACAGAACCGGCTGGAAAGCGAAAAGCAATAAGTACTCGTCGTCAAAACCATCATTGAGCCAACTACCCTTGTATTATAAGGATAAACCGTCGTACGGCGTAAAGACGAAGAAACAAAAAATCATCATGCTTTTGAAAGGGTTCATTGCTTCACTCGTATTGTACTTCATCTACGACTACGCCTCCAAAGGTCTGTTTTCCAACTTATTGTCATATTCCAGAACTTCCACTCCCACCAATGACTGGCACAAAGTTCAACAAGAAGTAAGAGACGTGTTTCTAGAGTCTTGGGACTCTTATGAGACTTATGCCTGGGGAAAAGACGTATACCATCCATTATCACAAACAGGAGAAAATATGGGCCCAAAGCCATTGGGATGGATGATTGTCGATTCTTTAGATACCTTATTACTTATGGACTGTAAGGAGCAGTTTGAAAAAGCAAAGAAATGGGTAAAAGAAGATTTGGATTATCATTTTGATTATAACGTCAATGTATTTGAAACCACCATTAGGATGTTGGGTGGTTTACTTTCCGCTCACCATTTATCTGAAGATGACTTGTTCTTGGATAAAGCCAATGATTTGGCCAATGCCCTATTAGGAGGTTATGAAAGTAAATCAGGAGTTCCCTATTCATCTGTGAATTTATTAACTGGTGACGGGATCAAGAATCACGTTGATAATGGAGCTTCGTCTACAGCTGAAGTCAGCACTTTACAATTGGAGATGAAATACTTGGCGAAATTAACAGGAGAAGTGAGTTTTTGGGAAAAGGCAGAAAAAGTTATGAAAGTTTTAGATGATAACAAACCAGAAGATGGTTTGGTTCCAATTTATATCCACCCTGATACCGGGAAATATCAAGGAAGGCTCATTAGACTAGGATCGCGTGGTGACTCCTACTACGAATATTTATTGAAACAATACTTGCAAACCTCTCTTGAAGAACCTATTTACTGGGACCTTTACCGTGAGTCTGTTGATGGGGTTAAAAAGCATTTGGTAAGAAAATCTCAACCAAATCAATTGACATTCGTTGGGGAATTAGAAAATGGAATTAATGGAGCATTATCACCAAAAATGGACCATTTAGTATGCTTCTACGGAGGATTGTTGGCTGTAGGTGCTACTAATGGATTATCTTATGAAGAAGCAAAGAAATCACCAAACTGGGATGAAGATAAAGAGTCGGATTTCAAGTTAGGGGAAGAATTGACCCACACATGTTACAAGATGTACCACGATGTTCCAACCGGGTTATCACCAGAAATTGTCGTCTTCAACGAAGATCCTACTAAGAACTATGATTTCTTCATCAAGAAACTTGATAGACACAATTTGCAAAGACCAGAAACCGTGGAGTCATTATTTTACTTATACAGAATCACGGGTGATGTCAAATACCGTGAATGGGGCCTTGAAATCTTCCAGAACTTCGTTAAATATACAAAGGTGGTCGATGATAATGGAAAAGTTAGCTACACTTCATTGAATGATGTCACTCGCATTCCTCCTAAAATGAGAGACAATATGGAATCATTCTGGTTTGCCGAAACCTTGAAATACCTCTACTTATTATTTGATGACGACAACAAAATCCCACTAGACAAGTATGTGTTTAACACCGAAGCCCACCCTTTCCCCAGATTTGAATTAGGGCCGCTTTTTAAAACCGGCTTCCAAAGAGATGCTGATGATGAGAGAACCAAAGTTCATCACAACCCAGCTGTACAAAAATTGGCTGATGGAGAAAAACCAGTGGCCAAGGCACCAGTGATCGACAAGAAGAATCCACCGAAAGCTGCCCCCGTGGGGAAGTCGGTTGAAGAACAAGCTCTTGAAGAGGTTGCTAAGGACCCAAAAATCGGCCAGGATAAGAAAGAGAAAAACGCAGAAAAGTTAGAAGAGCTTATACATGATCTTGATTAACATCCTCCACCAATAAAACACCTCCGCTTATCGCCATCATCTCGTAGTTTATTGTAGATTGCCGTAATCATTTCCTGGTGCTCGCAATTAGTTCCTATTTATAGTCGTGCTTATCGGATTTGACATATGCCTCTGTTTTTTTTTTCCTGCATGTATGCGCTATTTTGGATGGTGACGTAATTGTAAGTTAAATTTTTTTGCGAGAGTTTATACATAGCTTTTTTTTTTTTTTTATTTTGACTTCATAGCCTGTTGATAGTTGATAGAAAGTCGTAGTTTGATAACTAATAGTCGACAGAAAAGTGACAGGAACGGATTTGATCGAAGGGAACAGAGAAAGTAGCAACTGTGTTTCAGATTCACATTTTTAAGGATACTCACCTACTGATTCACGAAAGGGCAACATTACTCAGCTGTGGCTAGCATGGAACTGAGATCGAGGATGTCGAGTGAAGTATGTATATAAAGACCTCAACTGGACCATAACTTTGTACTAACCGATTTAGCTGAAAACTTCTTTTGACTTGGAACTTAACCCCTTCGAACGGTCCTTTGCTACCAAGGATAATGGATCTTCCACCAGTAATGAAAACACTGGCAAGGAAAACGATACTGCCGGAGATATGAGTACAATCAGTAACAATAGCAAAGCATCGACCAATAAGCATAATCTCCATATCCCAAACATTTCTAGCTTGAATGATAACTCCAACAAGCTCCCTGGCATAACACCTCCATTATTTACCCCTGGAGGGAGACGACTCCCGCCGCTAAGCTTATCTCCCAACGGACCATTATCGAATCCCGGAACCCCTGGAACGAATCTCTGGAATAGCTTATTAAATGCTACGAGTAACCATGGAGAATCAAATGGCAACACTCTCATTCCTCCATACAACCATAACCATACCAACCCTGCCAATCCCAATAATTCTCATTACAATCAATCCAATAATGTACCATACAGCCAGTCCGCCAACCCCAATAATGCTCACTACAATCAATTTGTCAACAACCTAAGAAAAACTGGGCTTACCCCCAATGAATCAAATATAAGGTCCGGATTAACTCCTGGAGGTGTAAACCATCCGGGAGGATTCCCGTTTGGCCATGTCCCAGGTCTTACTACTCCCAGTGCTTTGCTTAATAGTCCAATGACCCCAGGACTTTCGAGTCTTTTGGGACTTGGATCCGGTCACAGCAATAATCATTCGAATGAAAGTGCACCACCTCCTGGGAACAACGGTGATATTTACAACATGCAGTCTAATAACGGAACCACTAACGACAATCCCACCGGCGCATTTGCTCCACCACTTCCACCAACTGAGCAATCAAATGGAAAAGCACCTGTAAACACACACAAACATCCTCTCTCTACAATCAACAACAAAGGAAAACCTGCTGAAGAGCAAAAGCAAGTTGAGGTGAAAATCGAAGACGAAGCCAAAAGAAAGAATAAGACTGAATCTACGGAAAAGTCCAAGAAGCGTAAGCTTGAGACGGCGAAGGCAGAACAACACCCCAAGGCATCAGCTAAGAAGAAGCCAACTAAGAAGGATGAGGAAGACAAGATTGAAATAGATCCTAATCAAGAAGAGGAAGAAGAAGAAGATGAGATGCCTGAAAAGGGGAAAAGAAAGCCTGCTACTGATAAGCGGAAAAACTTTTTGGAGAGAAATAGAGTGGCAGCTTCTAAATGTCGTCAACGGAAGAAGCAATTATTACAGAAAATGGAAGATGAGCTTGCATTTTATTCAGCCGGATATCGAGAATTATCGGCGCAAGCTCAGCAATTACGAGACCAGTTAATGAATGTAAGAGGAGTTCTAGTGGGTCATAAGGACTGCTCAGTATTAATATCTTCGGTCGGAGGGTATGATCAATTGAATAACATCATTCGCCAGACCGATTTTATTATTAGATCTACAGCAAGAACTCAGACCAATGCGACTTCCATTCCCAGCACCATTCCCACGACGTTGAATAATGCCGCTGACACCAGCGGAGGAGCCGCTGCCCCTCCACCAGCATCATTCCCCGTACCACCACCGGCACCAACGTCCACCACCATAGCCCCGCAGCTTCCGATCACCAACGGCCGGGCTATGGGGTTGTCCAACAGTTCAATTGAAACTATCAACAATGGCACCAGTGGTACTTTCAGCCATGGGCCCATTATGAACTCGGCCATGCCAGATGATAATAAAATCGCTTCGCGGCATAGTTTTTCCGATCTTCCTGCAGCAGCTGCAACATCGGTGAGAACGATGCCGCCTCAAAACGATGGTGGCCAGGCTAATTTACGAGTGATCAACAGTATGTCGAATTTGGCAGGGATGAACCACCAACTCAACCAAAATCAACCGAATGTGAGGGCAGTGGGAGGAAATGAAAATTACAATATTCGAACCATCAATAGTATGATAGACCTACAACAACACAATCCCCATCCGCAAACGGTATCCCACCAGAACTTTGGGATCAGCTAGCACTTAGGGGATGTGAATATATATATATAGCTATTGAAATGAATAACTTTAGAGCTGATATGTAGAACTGAGACTGCATTCTTTTGTCAACCCTAAGCCGTGGCCGCAAGTATTATTCCCAATGCGGGTATAGTGTCGGGCAAGCACGCATATAGGTGCGTGGCTGCGCTTACGAGTAGAGCCATTGAAATTTGCGCCCAGTCCGACCAGTGTCCTGCCACCGCAACGATTTTCCCGTTCATTGATGTGGCATGGTGCCAAGTGATGGCTAATGCTGCCAGCCGTTGCCAAACACAGTTAAAAGAAACATCTGCAAACAGTTTCTCGTTTTTTCTGCAGCATTTGATTTGCCCTAGAAAATATATCGGGGCAAATTTCAGAGCCTACAACCGAGTTCGAATTTCTTTTCATCCTGACTCCTAATAGGGGCTCTCTAGTGTTATACCGAGAACCATTCAGGTTGTGGAATACCGGGATCAAGCCTGGTGTAACACCTAAAGAAGGATGCTTAAGCAACAGATTTTTTCTGCACGACAACGCATAAGCTAAACAAGGCAAAAAATACAAGGTCAACAAACAGCAGTTTTTTGACGACGACTCGCTAAACGGGGTCTGTACTCTTTTAATATCGGTAAAAAACATTCTATTTCCCCATAAACTGAAAGGAGCTATTACAGTTTAATTTAACCTCTACCAATTAGTTTGAAACAGGGAAAGCCCTGATTGGCAACAGCAGCAAAATAAAGTTTCGCTTTTGCCCTATTTACATTTATAGAGCGA